>JAOANK020000022.1:8153965-8165573 GCA_026257165.2 Telfairia occidentalis | reverse complement strand
TACAAATCTAAAGTTATATAATAGCAAAAACATGTTCCAAATAACTTCAAATAAAGTAGAATATATCAAAACAACAAAAACAAAGTGAGTTAGGTAACTATTTTAAATTTTATTTTTTTCTCGCAATTTCTCACAACTTCTCGCAACTACTTGCAAAGCCAAAAAAAAGTTATCACTCGTATAAAATACAAATCCAAAGTCATATAAGAGCAAAAACATGTTCCAAATAACTTCAAATAAAGTAAAATAAATCAAAAGAACAAAAAAAAATGACAAAGTGACCATTTAAAATTTTTTTTTTTTTTTCTCGCTACTTCTCGCAACTACTTTCAAAGTAAAAAATAAGCTATCACTAGTATAAAAACAATTCCAAAATCATATAATAGCAAAAACATGTTCCAAATAACTTCAAATAAAGTAAAATAAATCAAAACAACACAAAAAAATTTTAGGCCAAGTGACAATTTTACATTATGTTTTTTTTTTCTCGCAACTACTTGCAAAGCCAAAAATAAGCTATCAATCTTATAAAATACAAATCCAAAGTCATATAAGACAAAAAAACATGTTCCAAATAACTTCAAATAAAGTACAATATATCAAAAGAACAAAAAAATATATAACAAAGTGACCATTAAAATATTTTTTTTCTTGCAACTTCTCGCAACTACTTGCAAAGCAAAAAAATAAGCTATCACTCGTATAAAATACAATTCCAAAGGCATATAATAGCAAAAACATGTTTCAAATAATAACAAATAAAGCAAAATAAATCAAAACATTACAAAAAAATATAAGTCAAGTGACAATTTTACATTAGGTTTTTTTTCTCGCAACTTCTCGCAAATCCAAAATCTCATAAAAATAACAACTTCAAAAGCATCCAATAGCAAAAATACATTCCAAATTAATTCAAATAAAGTAAAAGAGAAACAAACTGTAAGTTAAATGACTATTTGATTTTTTTTCTCGCAACTTCTTGCATTCACTTGTAAAACTAGAATAAACCTACAAAAAAAACACTTCATCAATCAAAACCAAACATTTAAAGACTTTAAGTAAAGTAAAAGAGATTATAAAAAAATCTATGTAAAATGAGTGAAGAAGAAGAAGAAAGATAGAAATTTACCGACAAATCGAAATGAGACAAAGGTAAATTGTTAGAACTCACCGAAGAAAGATGGCCAACTCACCGACGTCACCAAGAGGAGAGAGGTAGAGTCAATCAAGAAACCCCAGAGAAAAATGAGAGAACTTGCATATTGGAAAAGAAGAAGGAATAGGAATAAATGGATTTTTTCAATTTGGGAAGGAAGAGGTAGTATAAAATAAGAGTATTAATATCTTTCTGCCATAAAAAAGTCCTAGTTATCTATCAATTTAAAAAGGATCCTAAAAATCATTAACACCCTAAAATTTGTCCTATTTTTCGTCATTTCCCATTTTTCTTTATCAAAATTTCTTTAGCATTATGAATTACCTGATATTAGGTCTTAAAAGAGACATCGAAAAGAAAATAGTATTCTCCACAAATATCTCATTTGATTCCAAATTCTCTTTCATTTACAAAGAACAAATCTTAGCAACACAAATATAAATCTGCTGATAGAAGTAATTTTTCTTTGGCTTTTATATTTTAACAAATACAGTTTTTAGTTCCATTTCTCCATCACCATTGATCAGGCCAGCTGCTCGGAAAAAACATTTTTGGACGACTGTCTCTGAAATTGGTTTAGTTGTTGGCTTTTCCAAAACTTCTTGGAAATGGAATAACATCTTTGATGTCAGTCAGACCAACAGTAAACAGAACGAAACGATCAAATGCCACACTAAAACCAGAGTGTTTGACAGTTCCATGTCTTTGAATCTCCAAGTACCATTCGTACTGGTCCCTCGGCAGGCCCATCTCCTTCATCCTGCCAACAACCATATCAAACTAGAGATCAATGACTCGGAAAAAGCTGCAAGATTGAAGGCATTCCATTAAGAAACAAAAAAATATATATATGTAGTGCCTCAACAAAGTACGGTGAACTAGAACAACTAGAACAAGTATTATAAAGTATATATAGCCCTCGGAAACTACAAGGTTTATGTCATATCGTTTTTTTTAGAATATTACATCATATATGGAGTGGGAGATTCAAATCAATAATCTCCTAGAAAAAGTAAAGATGTCTTAACTATTGAGGTATTCTCATTAATCATTTATGTTAGTAGATTTAAATCATATTTTGATCCGTCCCTAAACTTTGCATGAAGAACTATTTGTCCTTACGATCTTACTTGAATAGGATCTGTTCTATAGGTTGTACAATTGTATCCTTGAGTTCTAAAGAACTATTTGTCCTTTGGTTAACTTAAATTCATGTGAAAATTGAGACCAGAGTAGTAGACATCTATTGACCAGGTACAAATGTGCCCGTGTAAAGTTTCTATTAAATAGTTTATTAAAAAATAATTGTAAGAACTAAAATGACTTTTTTTGCCAAGTTCAGAAGCTAAAACGAATATTTGAAAGCTTAGGAAATAAGATAGCATAGATGTTCAGGACCAGAATAGTATTTAAACCACTTGAATATCATACCTTGTCATCAATATGTCAATACGCTCCTCCTTTTGGCTACCGGAAATTACTACACCACCCTGCAAACAATCAAAATTTTCATTAAATACTCCATTCAGAAATAGTTATCCTAAGAGTCGATACAAGCCCATGTGCTAACCTTTGGTAGAACTACATCAAATGCTGCAACTGTTTTCCCATCATCATTCAGACGAACATTAAATGGCTTGGTTTCTTTTGGGTAGTCATATACTATTACAGGCTTTTTATAGACGTCATCAGCCAGATAACTGCTTCATGTAAAAACAAGAAATAACTTATTAAAATGAAATAAAATAAACAACTTATTTTGCATATTGAATGTAATACCACATTTTGCACACCTGAGATGATCAGCAGTTAAAGCAGCACCAAATTTGAGCTTTTCCAAGCGTTGAGATTTTTGATCGGTTACCTGGCAGTGAAGATGATTTTTTTTCAACATTCAGATAGGCAGTGGTGAAAATGAAAAACTGAGTCACATGATAGATGATTAGATAATCTTATTTTACCTTTTCCAAAATTTCTATTGCTGCAGTGTAAGAGACCTTCTCAAATAAACTTGAGATAACCAATTCAAGGCGTTGAATGCTTGTCTTGTCAATTCGTTTTTGCACGAATCTCATATCATCCAGACAGTGCTCCAATACCCATTTAGAGAAGAACTTTACAAGGTCATCAGCACAGCTCATGGCATCCTGGACTCTCCAAATGATGATACAAAATGCAAGTTAAAAGATGGAAATTCTTCACATCATTATGCACAACTACTAATCACATAAAATAACATTAAGATTTTAATAGCTGAATCAACATGGAATCTTAAACCCATCATTTAGATGTTGAATTCTGAGAAACCTATAAGAATAAGTAAAAGAGCATAAAGCATACCTTTAGTTGAGCAAAAGCAATTTCAACCTCCACCATCCACATTTCAGCTGCTTGTTTTGCAGACTCGGTTTTATCTGCACGAAACCTTGGTCCACATGAGTAGACATTGCCAAGGGCACACGCATAGCTCTCCAAATGGAGTTGTCCTGAAACTGTTAGATAAGTTTCTTGCGAGAAGAAATTTTCAGAGAAGTTCACTTCATCTTTCTTTGATTTGGATTTGGATTTTTCTCTGGCTTCTAATTGTAATGCAAGTTCATTTGTTTTCTTTAAATCCTGAACAGCAGCAACCAATGCTTCCTTGTTGCTTTCACTTCTCTCGAGCTCTTTGACAAGATTGCTTTTCTCCATTACAGCAGCCTTAACAGTTTCAAGATTTACACCATCCTCTGTTAGTTCTACTCTACTGCCTGTGGCTTTACCAGTAAATGTTGTAACGTGGAACTTTTCACTGAATCCCTCACTGTCTGTGGTCGTGATGGTGGGCAATTGAACGTAAAGAAAGCCATGATTTTGGAAGAATGTGTGAGTTGCAAAAGTCAAAGCATTACGGATTCTCATAAGAGATGCAACCTACATAAAGTAAGAAATAAAATGAAGATCAAGAACCAATACTTCACTAGTTTCTATGTTTAAATATGTGTAAAAACTCTCTTCTCAAGCTTTGGCACCGGAGCCCTTTACACAGGATAAAGGTCAATTGCAAGCAATCCTAACAAAGACATCTACAAAGAAGTGAAAGTCTTTACTTCATTTTAAGCTATGATCAAGAGCATTATACTATGTATATAAATCCTTCTTTTAGTAGAAACTGAACTGTATAAATCTCCATTTTTCTGATCTCAAGGCTCTACTTACCCAATCACCGGAAATCAAATATGAATGGAATTCCAAATCACATGATGCAACTGCTTAGGCACAATCGTAAAACTAATCGGCTCTTTAATAATAGACATGACACAACCAGAAAAAATATAATAATAAAAAAAACGAAATAAATGCAAAATATAATTAAAGCTTGTGCATTTTACCGTGGTTGTTCGAGGACGAAAATAAGAAAATTTCCTCAAAATATCCATCGGCATTCTTTTCCTAGATAATGGATACTTTTCCTGTTCAACCTTCCCTACATGAAGGATTTTCTCCACTTCAAGCTGAACAAGATGTTTCCCAGGCACCGGTGCCCGCTTCAATACACCTTCCACCAAGATGCAAGTTCCCGTTGGCATCAGATCGCTAGGATGATGTAACGAGGACTCAACAACAACCTGCAAGTCTTTTAATTTACTGAGAGAATGCAAGAACCAAGCACATCCACAGCTTAAGCAACCAATTATCCTCTAAGACGAGGTAATGAAAAAAAATATTAGACCTTCCTTAACTCTGCATCAGCTTTAAATTCTGTTAAAAGTTCTTTATTTCTTTCTTTTTCTTCACTCTTTTTCTTGTGGGTTGCCCTATGCAACACATTAGTTTCTTAAAATCTCCATTGCAGATGTATGCATGCGAATATTTAAAAAGGTTAACAATGGACTTCATTGTCATCTTTGAACCACAAACACTTTTAATTTGGATAATGGGTCCATGTCCGACATGTGTTGAACTTGAATATACGTCAAACAATTGTTAGTATAATTGACATGTGATAGACACAAGTTATAAAAATTGAATACAAATCTAACATTTGTTAGGCATGAGACTAGGAATTGTTAAGTATAATAGATAGACAAAAATAGTACTATAGGACAAAATAGTAATTTTTTATAGTGAAATACATCAACCTTGTTTTCTTTAACCATATAAATCCACAAGTTTATTGACTTTAAACTTCCTAAGATGATATATATTTACAAAAATCTATATTTTAACAAACTTATCCTTATCATGTTCAGTGTCCCAGATCTTGGGAAAATAACATGTCACCATATTCCTGTTCATGTCCATGCTTCTTTAGTTATGATCCTACTTATCCATTTGAAGAGCCAAGTACTATACGCCTAACAAACTCACAAAGAGTTGGCATTCATAAATTAGAGGTACCTGAAGGCTCGCAACACAAGAACCATCATTCACAACCAGAAATGCAATGGAAGGAAGCGGAGGCTTATGAACAGGCGTCTCCAACTTTTCACCGGCATGG
Source organism: Telfairia occidentalis (assembly GCA_026257165.2). NCBI lineage: Eukaryota > Viridiplantae > Streptophyta > Magnoliopsida > Cucurbitales > Cucurbitaceae > Telfairia > Telfairia occidentalis. The sequence goes on along the minus strand of JAOANK020000022.1, from coordinate 8,159,937 downwards.
AAACTATTTCCATAAAGAACCCTAAGCAAAGACCTAACGATGGGAATCCGCGATTGAATAATCTCAATGCAGCTCACATCCTTAGCCCTAGACGGGGGCAGGGCTTCCGCCGCCGCCCTCGACGGCGCAGGCTCTCTCACGACTTCCTTGGAGGACTTCACCCACCCTCCGATCACCAATTTCTGATCCACAAACCCTAGACCGCCATCGCTGCTCTCCAACACAGTTTTCAGAAGAACCCGCTTCGAGTACTTGGAGAAGGTCACCGGGGTGAACACTGTGGGCTGTTCGGCGGCCATTGGAGAGTGTGGAGGAAGAAACACGAAAGAAATGGGGAATTGGAAAGGGGAATAGACAAGTGATGAAGATGAGACATTGATGGAGAGATATAGCAGAAGTTTGAGATGCTTTTCTTGAGGACGATGGGGGGGAAATTGAGAGGTTGTTAATGGAGGAAAGGGATTGTTTCAGAGAAATGATTTCGGCTGTGGCCTGAATTGAGAGAGATTTAGAGAGTTTGAATTGGAATCCTTGGAGGTTGGGATATTCTTGAGAAGTTGTTGTTCTGCTCAGAGTCTTGGCTAATTGTTTTCCCGCGGATGGAAAATGAAACCTTCCATGAAAGCAACCTTGTATAAAATGGGGATTATTTTCAGGTCTTTAAATTAAGGGTTATTTTTTCCAATAATGATGTTTAAAAAAGAAAATTCAAACTTTTATAAAATGGCATCACATCTAATCTTTAAAATTATTGTCTTCGAAAAATGACTCCCTTTATTTAAAGGAGGATAGAGATAGGATTGAGAAAAGAAATTTTTTTTACTATGAAAGTAGAACGAAATGAATGAAGTGTAAATTTTGAAGACCAAATAATGAATATGTAAGAACCATGAATGTCATTAGCAAACAAGAGATATAAAATATGACCGACTAAATTGCAATTCTCATTATGACTTCAAATGAAAACAGTTAGAAATAAATATTATTTATCTCTTTTAAGGTCATCTCATGGGAAATGAGCCAAAGTTTCCTAAAGATGTTATAAAATGCAAGAGTTGGCAAATATGTGGGATGAGAATAAGAAAAATGGTCAATTGCCTCACTATAAGCAATGTTATAGCATTGGAAAATCGAAACTTTATTCAACTCAAAGCTCAAGTTTGCATGATAAGAAAAATGGGGTGTTAGGTTAGAGATGGAAGTTGGGTGAAAGATATTCGTGGTGAATGAGCGACAAGATATGAGTTAAAGACAATGAAATTTTGGAGGAAATGTGGTTAAGATGGAGACTTGAAGGCAAACAAAAGTTTGATGAAAAGTTTGTGTAATTGTTTGAGGATCCATAATGGCAATCACATCTTTTTCTTTTTTTAACCTTTTCTTTTACTTCTTTTTTTTCTTCAACAAAGAGTTTATTTTGTTTAAACAATATTTAAATTTTCATGTTTGTTAAGGAAAAATGAGGTTAAGTTCAGTACCTTGTTTTGATAAAATTATTAGTCATATGTGAATATTAACTTATGACTCTAATTAAAGATATAATGCAATGCATAATATGATGAGTAAAGCATTGATGCATGATAAGAACAAAAAGTCTAATTTAATTCTTTTTTATCCCTTTATTTTTTGGGGGAAAAAAGTGTGAAAAAGTAAATAAAACAAAATTTCATGTAGTGATATGAAGATACTATTTGAATTATGCGAGTGCATGTAACGAAAAACAATGATGGCTATAAATGGTTATCAAAATTATCGTAAATGTACATAAGGAGGTATAAAAATCATGAAGAATGAATGTTTTCTAATAAAATGTACTATTTACAAAATTATTAAAATGAATTTGGAACTTAGAATTTGTCGAGAAATGACATTTTATTTCCTTTTTTTTGTTTTTGTAAAAGAAAGATAGTTAAAAATTGCATGCATGAAATTGAAAATATTTTTAAAGAAATGATGCATGATTTTTTTTTCTTTATACACATGAAATTAACTGATTCAAAAGGTCACACCTAAAGTGATGATTTACAACATGATTTTATGACCGGCATGAGAAAATGCAACGTAAAAGAATACAACTGAACATTAAAAAAAAATTAGAGAAATAGTAATGTACATATATACGTATAGGAAAGAAAATGAGAAATGTTTTATGGATCAACTTTACGAGATGAGATGTATAGATGTAAACATTTATGTGAAGTTCGGATATAAAGTTCTTAAACCTTAAATGGTCCCGAGAAGGTCAACCTAAGTAAGGAGTTTCAAGTGCCTGCATGGGAGTCCGTTGCTCCACAAAGGTCACCACTTCTCATCCTCATTCTAAGCTTAAAGATTGAATCCGGGTGGATGGCTTGTGATGTGTGTGCAAACAATAACATAAACAATTTAATAAAAATATGTAATAACGAAGGCCAAACAAATAACATATAAAAAATGGTATGACCCTCTAAGTAATTTACTTATCATCCCTAGTGGAGTCGTCAAGTTGTCGCTACGACTGGGTTTGCGACGCGGAGCTGCCAACTTTCTTTCTAAGAGGAAAAAAATAGAGTCGCCACCAATCTTGATTTAGAGGGTGTGACAACTGATCACCCAATTATATTAATAGATTGATCTGCAAATAAGAAATTTAGACTTGAGAGTCTTTGTATATGGAGAAGATATTAGCACCCCACAATCTATTTTTTCGTATGTTGTTTAATTTGTTTCGTTTATTAAAGAGAGGTAGCTTTTTTTTAAAAAAAATGTTTTTATGTTTTTTTTTAATGCCCCTTTGAGAATATGTAATGAACAACCATTATAGATGGCATAAAGCCATTCAAAATTTATTGAAGTTTATAACAGTATCCCAAAATAATTTTCTAACCTCAAGAATATTAGAGAACCATCATCTTGAATTTTTTAGTTTCTGTTAGAAACTGTTTTTTAAAAAGAAGTTTAGTTTGTTTATTTAGAGAAAAAGAGATATATATATATGTGTAAGGTGATATTATTACCAAAGAGGCAAATATCATGACATTATTTAATGGGATTAAAAAAAAGTTACAAAACTGTAACGACCCGACTTAACTTAACCTTAGGACTGCTATTACATGCATGCTTTTAAAACTTAAGGGCAGTTCAAAACTTGAATTGGGATCTCAAGAAAACGTAGAAAAACAAGAAGTAACGAATTGATGTCATTTATTACAAATTGAATTTTCAAATGCATGAATCCTAATACTAATGCATAAATATAGTAACTATGGCCACGACACATAGGAACCTTTCCTCATCATCCACCACGACCGTTATTGCCCTTACCTGAAAAATTTAAACACAAAAGGTTGAGTATATAAAATATACCCAGTAAGTAACTCCACCTACGAAGTTAGACCTCATACACACACAATCATGCAACCTCATCATTGAACTTTTGGGACCTATCGTTCAATGGTTGGCAGTATACTGTACTTATCATGTTGGTGTGCAACAACCATCTTACCCCACCTATGGTGTCATCTCACTTTGGATACGAATGTTGGGCCCTCTATTTAAATGAGGAAGTCGACTATAACTTATGCTAGATGACACCCATCCAGCACAACCGAGATCTCGCCCAACACCGACCCTTTGGGTGTGGGAGGCAGTTGACACCCTCATATAAAACACGGTTCATGATTCTATGGTTCATGCAAGGTCCCACATACATACGACATGAAACCTTAACATCTATTTCATGCATGTCGTATCAAAACAAACATCACCAATCATAATTCAACAAACAATTCCCAAGCATGCTTAAATACATATTAGAATCACTTAAACATATCACATCATACATGCCACATCACATATCATGGAATCACACATGACATATTTTTCCTACTTGCAATCCATATTTCATACATATACACAGAATATACATATGCATGCATCATCTAACCTAAGCTCTTACGGGTCCGTAAGTAAAGTTACTTACCTCGAGCGAGTCCTATAAGCTTCCTAAAGGACCAGTCAAAGCACTCTTTGTCAACCTACGGTCAAACACAAAATTCTCTTAGAAATTTATCTTAAAACTACTTTTTAATGCATTTCGAGGCTACATACAGGGACAAAACACTAAGGGAAGCTTATTGTTTAGGAAAAATTAGCCCATGCGCTGCCACACGGGCCACCACGCGCCGTCACACGCGCCACCACACGCGGTGCTGTCGCCGCCACATGCCGCCGAATTCTCATACGCGTGCCCCCGATCCTACAATTCCAGGTCACTACGGTTCCAAACGGAGCTCACACGCGCCGCCCAAAGTTGGCACGTATGGCTCACGTGTCGGCTGTTTCTTCAGGCGCATAAGGGCTCTCTGTATCTCTGATTGACGTCCCGTTTTCACGAATGTGTAGATCTGGTCCTCAGGGTCCTTTTCCACCTTTCGTTGCACTTGAAAATGAACTTTTTGGCCAGAAAAAGGAGGAAAACGAGATTAATATCATACCGAATAAAAACTAAAAAAAACGTACATCCAACGTTCTTACCTTCCAGAATCGAGGTTCCACATTGACCTTAACCGCCCACTACCAGAAATCGAGAAAAATCACTTGATTTGCAAAAAGAACAGTGAGAAAAAACTCCAAAACACGATAATACTTACCAAAACGTTTTGTCGGCGATCCTGAGCACATCTACCAAATCTAGACCGGCTGTGTTCTAGAGTTACTGCTGCTGGACAAGGTTTGGCCAAAGCAAAGAAAAATTGAGAGGGAGACGGAGAAGAAAAATAGAGAGATTGGGAGAAGGGATAAAAGAATCAACTTTTCCCCTTTTTTTTTCCTTCCTTCTTTTGGCAAAATGAAAAGTGAGTTGCTAGGGTCTAACTTATTCTTATATAGGATGCATTTGAAACCCTAACCCTAACTCATTTTAGCTTAATTACAAAAATGTCATTAAGCCCAATAATTATTCTTTTTTTTCTTTTTTCTTTTTAATTTTATGGGATGTTACATCACTCTCACCTTAAGAACTTTTGTCCCCGAAAGTTGCTATTCCAAGAACAGTTCTGAGTACTTAACCCTCATATCTTTTTCTCGCTTCCAAGTAGTTTCCTCAACCTAGTGATTACTCCAAAGAACCTTCACCAAGGCTATCTCTCAATTGCGAAGACCTTTTACTTCTCTGGCCAGAATCCGGACAGGCTTTTCCTCGTAGGTCAACCCCTCAGTTACGTGTAAGAGCTCATACTCAATCACATGGGACAGGCTTCTCCTCACTATCGATATATTTCTGTCCATTTGATATAATTATGATTAGTAAGTCGACCCTTCATAGGTTGTTCATAATCTCAGCTGGGTCAAATTACCATTTTACCCCTGGATTACCTCTTACTTCTTAAGTACCACTGACCCTCCAATGAACAACTTGGTTTGTGGTCCAACCACCAAACTGAATCCCTCTAGGGCCAATGAGAGAGTGGGACCCCTTGTTCAAGACCTGGAATCAACACTTAAGGGAACAACATCTCTATTATCCCTAAAGTCGGGTATGAGTGAATTTCATCTTGCAGGACTATGTCCCCAGCTATCTACTTGGTCTTACCCCTGATATGGGAGGCATATTAAGCAGGCGTTGTTGGGCCTTCTCACTCATGCAGATCTAAGGATAATCTTGAATAAACAGGAATTCATAGTTAGCTCAAGATTAAGATTGAGTTACCTAAGTCACCAGTTTGAAATTAGTCAGTGTTTTCAATAAACGGTGTTATAAAGAAACAGTGACTATTCGAGGTCCAGTCTTATGCAAACTCATTGCATAGGACGCGCTCACTCGCATGTCTCCACATGAACAATTCAGGATTACATCGTTTATATTATATACAAAGCGGGCTGCATCGAATAGTGTCTCCAAGAGAAGGTACCCAACCTAATCCTTATACTATAGACCATTTTGGCTATTTACTTAAACTTGATCCACTTTTATGTCTCTACATAAAGTTCAA
>JAOANK020000022.1:8106442-8147524 GCA_026257165.2 Telfairia occidentalis | reverse complement strand
AAAACCCCCCCCCCCCCCCCCCCCCCTTCTTTTTCTCTCCAACACATTTTATTTTTTATTTGGTTAAATTTATCCCAACCTTCCAGATGTTGATGTCCATGCAAATGGCTAAGTTCAAATTTTATGGAAACGTCAATGAGTATGTTGAGAAAAATCATGACAACCATGGAATTGTTTTTAATTATTATATGAAACTTTAATTGTGATTTAATTAGACTATTTTTTTTTTATCATCATTTTTATAAATATATGTAATATTTATATGAAAATGTTTGGTGCCAACAAAACTACTTTTTTGTGTTGAGTGTTTGCCACGTTATCTTCCTCGTTTGCATTAAAAAAATTTCTTCGAAGTTTTCTACTCTAAATACTCTATACTACTCCCAAAATACTCTATTTTGCTTGAACTACTAAAATCAAAAATATTTTTTGGTGTTCATTGTTTGTCAGAGTCCCTCTCTCTTTTGGTATTATATTTCTTGTGAATATGTTCAAACGTGGAAATGTAGTAATGTGAGTGGAGATGAAGTAACATGGAGATGGAGTTGATGATTTTTTCATGAGAAGTAGAGGAAGAAGAAAAAGTCACAAAAATCATGTCTTATACCTCTTGTGGAGATGTCCAAGCGTGAAGATGAAGTCAATGACCTTGCAATAAGGAGTAGAATAAGTCATTTTGTCTCCATCTGTAACACTCGTAAAAAAAATTATAATAATAAAAAAAATAAAATTTGGGCTTAATGACATTTTTGAAATTAAGCCAAAGAAGATATGGTTAGAGTTAACAAGTGCATCTTATATAAGGATAAGTTAGGCTCTAACCCTCCCTCAATTTTGTTTTGCCTTAAAGAAAGAAGAAAAAAAAAAAAGGAAAAAAGATCAATTATTTTCCCTCTCCTCTCCCACTCTTCCTCTCGATTTTTCTATCCCTTGGTCTAGCAGCATCGAATCCAGAACGCAGCGGTCCAGATCTTGTTGGTGTGCTCGGGATCGCCAGCAAAATGTTTCGGTAAGTATTCTCGCAGTATCGTCGTTTCTTGACAAACTAAGTGATCTTTCATGATTTCTGGCAGTGGGAGGCTAAGATCAGTGGGGAACCTCAATTCTGGAAGGTAAGAACGTTGGATGTACGTTTTCTTGAGTTTTTATTCGGTATAGTATTAATCCCATTTTCCTCATTTTTCTAGCCAAAAATTTCATTTTTGAGTGCAACGAAAGGTGGAAAAGGACCTTGAGGACCAGATCTACACATTGATGAAAGCAGGACGTCAATCGGAGCTACAGAGAGCCCTCACGCACCTGCAGAAGCAACTGGCACGTGAGCCATACGTGCCAACTTTGGGTGGCGCGTGTGGGTGGATGTGAGCTCCGTTTGGAGCGTGGTTGGTGGCTTTGAAATCGTAGTGACCTGAGGTTTCAGGATCGGGGGCGCGTGTATCCAAATTCGGTGGGGCGTGGCGGCAGCGGAGCGTGTGGTGGCCCATGTGGCGGCGCGTGGGCTAATTTTTCCTAAACAGTAAGCTCCGCATAGTGTTTTGCCCCTGTATGTAGCCTCAAAATGCATTAAAAAGTAGTTTTAAGGTAAGTTTCCAAGTGAATTTCATGTTTAACCTGAGGTTGACCAAGTGTGTTTTGACCGATTCTTTAGGAAGCTTATAGGACTTGCTCAAGGTAAGTAACTTTACTTACGGACCCGTAAGGGATTAGGTTAGATGATGGAAGCATATGTATGTTCCATGTATATGTATGAAAGATAGATTGCAAGTAAGAAAAATATGTCATCGATGATTCCATGATATGTAATGTGGCATGTATGATGTGATATGTTTAAGTGATCCTACTATGTATTTAAGCATGCTTGGGAATTATTTGCTAAATTATGATTGATGATGTTTGTTTTGATACGACATGCATGATATAGATGTTAAGGTTTCATGTCGTATGTATGTGGGACCTTGCATGAACCATAGAACCATAAACCATGTTTTATATGAGGGTGTCAACTGCCTCCCACACCCAAAGGGTCGGTGTTGGGCAGGATCTCGGTTGTGCTGAATGGGTGTCATCTAGCATCAGTTACAGTCTACTTCCCCATTTAAATAGAGGGCCCAACATTCGTATCTAAAGTGAGATGACACCATAGGCGGGGAAAGATGGTTGTTGCACACCAATATGATAAGTGCAGTATACTGTCAACCATTAAACGATAGGTCCCAAAAGATTTCATGATGAGGTTGTATGATTGTGTGTGTATGAGATCTAACTCCGTAGGTGGGGTTACTTACTGAGTATTTGATAAAATAGTCAACCTATGTTAAACAATTGTTTTTTTAGAAAATGAACATACCATGCATGTTGGATGACGCGCGGGGTTACAAGGCTATAGAGTGGTTTAAGCTATGCTTTAATTTCAAACTTTTGCTTAGGCCTAAGATTTTTGAATGTCCAGTAATTTCATGTCTCTAGAACATAGTTTCATTTTTCCATACGTCGTTTGAATAAAAAATCCTTGAAACCATAGTATTTTTCAAACTCTGTAATTGAATTGACTTTTAAAATTTAGTGAAAAAAGAATCTAGAAGAGAGAATTACCAAAAAAAAAAAAAAAAAAAAAAAAAAAAAAAAAAAAAAAAAAAAAAAAAAGATAAAATCTGATCCAAAAATAAATAAAAAAAGGACTAAAACGGAAAAAATATAACAAAAAGTAAAACGGTTAGAATCTAAAAAAGAGGTGAAAAATATTTAATTTAAATTTAAAAGAGACAATCAAATAACAAAAGGAGTAAAATGGTTCAAAGTAAAAATATTAAACCGTTGGAAAAATTGAAATGACCATTTTTCATAATTCAAAGTGCTTTAGGCTTTTTTGAAAACGGAGAGAGTAAAAATAAACACCACGCCTAACGTGCTTTAGCCCAAGTTCTTAGCTGAAAAAAACTTGAGTAAAATTTTTTTTAAGAATATAGAATCAAACATATTTCTAGTACTCTCAAATCAGACTAAAACTACTTTATAACATGTAAAAGCATTTCTTTATTTAAATGTTAATATTTAACTATATATAGAAACAGTTCTCAAAAAAGCTAAAAGCACCTCAATTACTTTTTAAAAAAGGCAATTCATAAATGTTTTTATCAAATATTTTATATATATTCAATGGTCTCGACCGTCGACCACAAACTTGAACGCAACCTCAACCTCAACCCCAAGTATTGTTAATCATCGTATGCATGATTCCTTTCATCCGCACCAAAAATTTCATTATTATTGTGTATTTACATGGAGAAATTCAAATTTTACCGATCTTATGGTGAGTAAATAAATAAATAAATATATATATATATATTTGAGTTGACCAGTAATTAATATTTGACTTAGATATTTAATTAATTATTTATACCAGTCTTATTGCTTGATTTATAAAATTCACTAACCTATGAATAACCCATTTTTCTGTTTATTTAGTAGGGCCATTATAACTTTTAGCATTATCATCAAGTTGATTTCTGAACATTTGTCTAACAGTTTGGCTGGTTCATTAATATAAACATGTGATGGAAGAGCATAATTATGGATGATAGTGAAGTCCTCTAATTACTCACATTGGTATAAATGTAATAAAGTAATGAAATAAATAGTAGAATCCAAAGATGAATTGAGAGAGCTTTCGATATCCAAAGGGCTAAAAGCCATAAGCCACAGTACATAAGCATCACACACACACACACACACACATATATATACATGATTTTTCCCATCATTCCTTGAGATGATCACTAGCAAATAGAATGGGAATGGGTGGAATCACAGAGGCAACTGAACCCATGGCTGAAATAACAATCATCGGCTTCCTTTAGATCACTTGAGGCTAAGCACCGTTTGTTAGTTCTTTATCTGCAATATAAGCAACCATTTGCATATTTTGAATTGAAAACTGAATGATATAACCCACCATTATTTTTTTCAATATTATTATTTTTGCTTAAATCCTATTTAATTCCTTAACTACAACATTGTACTTCATGAACTTTTAAATAGTTTCTTTCAATCCTTAACATTACAAAGATAATGTGCTTATCATTATTTTTTCAAAACAAATTGTAATATGACTTTAATATGAATTAATATGGTGATGAAAGTGGGTTGAGGCAAGTATTGAAAAGGTAAACATTAGGTAGAAACATAATATGGGTCAAAATAGTTATTTTTTTTTTAAGTTTAAAGACTAAAATAGACATTTTGAAAGTTCATAAACCAGAATGGTTAATTTCTTAAAATTGAGGAACTAAAATAGAAAAATGCAGAAGTTTTGGGACCAAAACAAAATAAACTTTGGAAGTTTATATTCATATAAAGATTTCATAACTAACTCAAGTGAAAGTGTCCATGAATTTATACCTTGCTCAAGTACTTCTTATGTAATTTCAACGCGTCATTACATGCTTTTTTGGCATCCAGATTTCCAGTCACATCACCCAAGATCTAGAGCCAAAATCATGGGTCCAACGTTGAGAAAACTATCCACAATAATCCCATGAACGAAAAGATGAGAGGAAAAGAAGTAAGAATAGGTATGTCTTACGTTTACAACATCATCCAGACCCTTAGCTTCCTTGAGAATTCGCTTATTCTTAGTCTCAAGAACACTTGCAACTAGAAAAACTGGAAGCGGAAGTTGCTGGTCATTGGATCCCATCTTCACATTTTTCCTCTCAAATTTGCCATATTGTTTTAGTTGTTTGTCGTTGCCATTGGTTCCAACTCCTCCCTTTGAAGCCGATCCCGACTCGTAAGATAAGAACATGTTTGGATTGTATTCCATGGCCCACATCATCTGAAACCAGTCTATATTACTATATCAGTTAAACAAATTTTAATATATCTATCATGCACCATCATATATAAACCTAAGGTTAAAATACAAATTTGGTCATTGCCCCCTCTAGTTTGGGCATAGTTTTAATTTGGTCGTTATAGTTCAACTTGGTCCCTATAGTTTAGTTAAACCTTACAAATAGTCCCCAAACTATATCTACCTACATATTTCCTTCTATTTCGAGAGTGGGCAAAAGCCAAACCATTGGAAACTAAATGCTTCGGAAGGATAGTGAAGCCTACCTTAGGTTAGCAATGTGATTCCTAGTAATAAAAAGGGCAGGCATGTACCTTCTTCCTAAGTTAGCCAAATCAGCTCACGGGTTGGGATTTCTTGTTGACTGTTCTTGGAAGAGATTAATTCAGGGAGAAATTGGTGAATTTGGATCAGAAATTGATTGTAGATCATATGTAAAGTTTTAATGTTTCAATATGGAAAAAACTAAGTAAAAATAGAAGTATATTTGAGGCTTCAAACAAAGTGATACTTTCCTTTTTGTTTTGGTGGGAGATGTAGCAATGGTGTTATTGAAGGGTCATACATGAGAAAAGCGAGGATTCATATTTCACATCTTCAATTTGTGACTAATACCAATTATGTTTTGCAAAGATGATCCTCAAAAACTTGAAAATATGTTTAAATGCCTTAGGATTGAAAGATGAACTTGGAAATCAGTGATTTGTGGAATAAGGTTTTAGGGGTCTTCTCCACTTAATTTCTTTTCCTGATAATAGAAAACTCTAATGGAATTCTGAATAAAGAATTCTACTTGGTGATTTGGAAGGGAAAATGGCAAAAGAAAAGAAAAGAAAATTTTTTTCTGCTAGTCTACTTGCCTTGAAAGTTTAAATTATTTTAAATTTGAGCTCTTTTTTTATAGTTAGTCCAAGCTTGATTTTGGCCATTGGGCTACTTTTTTCTGTCTTTTACTCTTCCATTTTTTTTTTCTCGATCAAAACTTGGTTTTCTAAGAAAAAAGAAGGGAAAAAAAAATACTCTTTTGGGTCTTTAAGTTTTGAGTTTAATTTCTGTTTGGCCTCTAGGTTTTAGAATATTACACTTTTACTTCTAAGTTAAGTCTTAATTTAGTTCTTAAGTTTCAAAATATTACACTTTTACCCCACCCCTGAATTTTGAGTTTATTTTCTATTTGGTCCATATATTTCAAAATGTTGCATTTTCATCCTTGAGTTTTCACTAATGTTCACTTTTGGACCCTAACATAGGAAATCATTAGTAACCCTAACAGAATGCTAACTAGGGTGTTGGAGAGTTTATTTAAAATTAATTTATATTATATATATGCTTATACAATAAAAATATTTATTTCAATAAGTAATGTGGAAGGAAAAATAACAAAAAACTCTCTCCCTCACCCCATTCTCTCTCTCTTCTACCCGACCGTCCCCACACCCCTTCCCTCTTCCCTTACCCTCACCACTGAATACCGGCTCTCGGCCGCCTTCCACCTCTTGGCACATGAGTTTGCTTATCACCTATTAAAATGTTACGAAAATAAATATTTTTACCACATCACCAATTGAAAATTTATACAAATGGGGGTGGAAAGAGATTTTTTATTTTTACCAATTAGAATATTATAAAAATAAATATTTTTATTACCTAGGTATATAAATAATATAAATTAGTATTAAATAGACTTGTTAGCATCCTGGTCAATATTTTGCTAGGGTTATCAACGGTTCTATAATGTCAGGGATCGAAAGTGAGTGTCAATGAAAGTTCGGGGGTAAAAATGTAACATTTTGAAAGTTAGAGACTAATTGGAAACTAAACTCACAACTTAGCGATAACGATAACATAGCATTTTGAAATTTAGGGACTAAATGGAAACTAAACTTAAAACTCAAGAACAAAAAAAAACGTACCTTTTTCTTAAAAAACCTGATAGATTATAAAGAGTGCCCAAAGTTAATTTTTCGGCCAAATTGGTACATGCAGAAAGTCGAAGAAAAATTCAGATCATCCCTTCATCGTTTGGAATTCAGCAAACTTTTGGAATTCTTAAGAAAGGAGATTTGAATGCCTCGTTTTACTTATCAATGAAGAATAGTTTGTTACAAATACTACGTGGACATAAGCTGAAAAAAAAAAAAAACTGAAAAGTTATTTGCATAAGAGCAGTCAAGGCTTTTATTTGGCTACTTGGTTGAAAAGAAACGACGGATGTCTCCAAGAGGAAGGTTGGAAAGAAGCGATAGAATAAGCAACAATAAATCCAGAGAATAGGAACAGGATTTGGAGTTAGCCTAACTTCATTGCTCTATCGGGGGTTTTTTGTCCAAGTCTGCTAACGTTTACAATGAGTCTCTGATTAAACTAGATTGGGCTATGGATGGCCTTTAACGTTGTTGGGCCTAGTGTTAAAGTGATGTAGGGACATGGTAACTACCTATCTAGGATATTAAAATCTTATGAAGCTCCAAACAAGCAAATTTGTAGAGTTAGATAATTGTTCCTTGAGATTAGTCAAAATGAGTGTAAGTTGACTGAATACTCACGGCTAGCCAAGAAGAAAAATCTACATTGGGTTGTTGGTACCAAATTGTTTTGTAGAATGGGCTGAATTTTGGGCAATGGTGTAAAAGGGAAGGGTAGCTAGGGAAATTAAAGGGCGGGATTGTGAGGGTTGTATGGAAAACTTTAATATTTTGTTTGCTCTTGTAGCTTGTACCTTTCCATTATGGTTTCTTTTTTTCTTTTAATTCAAAGACTATTATCTCGTTATTAAACCATGGTCCCAACAAATATTTTCAGAATTACATAATAAGTATTTCACATCAAGAAATCTAAACCACTTTTCCTACTAGGTGCACCAAATAATAACTCTTTACCTCCCAAAGATATAAACTGTCCACAAAGGAGAACTCTCTGCGAAAAAGCACCATCAACATCCGAAATGCAAACAAATATTCTCCACCATCCAACTCCTCTGCAAATATGAAAGTATAATCATCTGAAACATAATCTTGAAAATCAAACCCAAAAAGAACTATGAAACATGAGAGAGAGAGAGAGAGAGAGAGAGAGAGATACAAAAAACAGTCTCTTCATGCACAAGTAATTAAATACTTGGTACTTTATAATAATTATAACCATGTTGGATTTTAATCCAGCTCCTTTGGAATCAACTTTTGGAACTAAATACATTAAGCTGAACCAAATCTTTTCCAAACAAAAAATTAATCAAGCATCTTGCAGAAAAAGGAAAGGCACGAAAAATAAATATTCCATCCTGTAGCTTTCAGAATGAGTACTAATCAATTTCATTAGAATTCTGCCCCAACTATAATGCATTTGCATTTTATAAAGCAATTTTAATGAGATATTCTTTTTTGTTCATTCAATCGTTTGTGCTGTAATTATGCAAGTCATCAAGTTACAGTACATCAAGTTCTATACGTATAGGGATAAGGCAAATCAATCCAACAAAAAGGAACCTTTTACCATTTTTAATATCAACTTCTAGAAAGATAAAAGCAGACCAAATAAAAATAAATGCACTAGCCTACACCTCATGAATGATTTGACCAAATTTATGTACCAACTAGGCAATCAGGGCATTTGAATGTGTTTTCCAATTGTGGTATTTTCAACTGAAGTACTTTTTCTCGGAGCACTTTATTGATCACTTGACGAGAACATTGTGATGCTTGGTTGTTTATTGATTTAAAAAGTAATTTCAACAATTAGTGGTCTCTAAAAATCAAACTTTTCACCAAGCATTAAGTGTATTCCTTAAATACTATATTTTTGTTAAATTATAAATTTTCCCTGTACGGTTTTAAAAAATTTCAATCTTTTTTTTAAAAAAAGGAAACTGGACTTTTCATTGAAAAAATGAAAAGAGACTAATGCTCAAAATACAAGGAAACAATAAAATAAAAAACAAAGGAAACAAAAGAAATGAACAAGACAACTCAGCTGAAAAGATAAAAGCTTTCCAATTTAAGCACAAGTCTTGAATAGAGAAATTTGCAAACTTCTTAGATAAAGAACACCTTGAGGAGGCTTTAACCTAAATTAAATCAAAACGATCAAGGCATGGCAATGACTTTTCGTAGAAAATTTTCTGATTTATTTCAAACCAAATCTCTTATAGGAGAGATTTAACCACAAGAGACCATAACAGTTGAGATTTAGAAGGGAGACAAGGCCCAACTAAAATCTGAGCAACATTCTCCCCAAAGTTGTAAAAAATCTGCAGAAGGTTGAAGATGGAGAATAGCTTGGACCAACAATAATGGAAGTAACTACAATCGAAAAATAGGTGCTGCCAATCTTTCCTTGTTTGCCAAACTGAGAGGGCACATAGAAGGAGCCAAACAATGAGAAGGCATCTTCCTTTGAATTGTAGAAGAACAATTCAAAGAACCAAACAACATAATCCATAATAAAACATTCACTTTTTTAGGGCATTTGGCTTTCCAAAGAGCTTGATAAATAAATTTATCCAAAGGAGGAGAGGCCGACAAGTGCTTTGATAAAGAATTAACCGTGAATTTTCCAAGCTCCAACAAAGAGTATCTGAGAGATGACCCACTTTATGTCCAAAAAGGAGACTTATTAATAGCTGGAAGTCAATGATTTCCTCATCCTTCAACAAATGACGAAAGGTAATGTTCTAAGATGTAGTAACTCCATCCCAATGGTCAAAAACTGAACCATTAGGAATAGAAGCTAATGCAAAAAGGCTCAAAAAATGTGTTTTCAAAGGAGATTCACAAACCCACACATCGTGCCAAAAAGAAATCTGAAGACCATTTCCAAGCCTATACTTCGCAAAAGATTCCAGTTGCAACCATGCTTTAGATATACTAATCCACGGACTATGCAAACTCATACCAAACTTTCCAAATGTATGCCATTTATGCGAGGCAAGACCGTGTATACTTGCAACCACTTTGCTCCAAGGAGAATCTGGTTCTTCGATAAACCTCCAGCCCCATTTAGCCAAATGTGCCAAATTTCTGTGTTTCAAACCCCCAAAAACCGAGGCCACCATCTGAAACAGGTTTAGAAACAAAGTATCTTGCTGCCTTTTTGACCCTCCCAAAAGAAATACCTCAAAATCCGCTCAATTTTTAGAACAACTTTGGAGAGCATAAGAAAGGAAGACATATAATAAATGGGGATGTTTGATAAAACAGCTCCACATAAAGTTAACCTTCCATCTCGAGATAAATTAAAACGCTTCCATCTATCCAATTTCTTTTGAATCTTTTCCATAACCGGCAGCCAAAAAGAAAACTTCTTTGGATATCCACCTAAAGGAAGACCAAGGTACATAAAAGGTAAAAACTCAATCTTACAATGGAAGCGAGAAGAAACGATCTTCAAGTTGTCTTCATCCACATTAATTCCACACAAAACTGATTTTTTCAAATTAACTTTTTGACCGAAGCACCACTCAAACAATTCTATAAAATTGATAAGCACATTCAACATCGTATTGTCATATTTACAAAATATTAGTGTATCATCTGCAAATTGAAGAATCGACACATGAACCTTGAATTTTCCCACAACACCTTCAAAAATCCCTTTCTCATAAAGATTGGCTATGATGAGGGCACTTAAAACCTCACTAACCAGAAGAAAGAGGAAAGGAGAAAGAGGATCCTTTTGCCTCAATCCTCGAGAGGCTAGAATTCTGCCATGCGGTCTTCCGTCGATGAAAATTGAAAATTTTGGCTCTAAGACACACCCATTAATCCATTGAATCCATTTCGGAAGAAATCATTTTAGAATTAACCTAAGAAGCACAGACACTCCAAAATGGGAGGAGTATTCGTGTCAGACACGTGAAATTACGTGTCCTATTTTTTATTTATTTATTTATTTTATTTTTGGACAGTTTATGGACACGCCACAAACATTTCTCGGACACGCTTAAGAATTTTTTAAATAAAAATATACATAACAAACAACCTACGGATACTTCTCGAACATTCTATTGTGTTGTAAATTTTGTTTTGTAGGTTGAATTATGGTCAAAAAACTTGACATTTGATGCTTTTTTTGGTGAGGTGCATTTCATTTTCTATGTTAACTTTACATAGAAATAGATGCATACAAACACATATATCTAAAAAATAAATAAATAAAAAAATGTATCCCCAACGTGTCCATATCCTACTTTTTAAAAAATTGGCCTATAGCCGTGTCGTATCATGTCCGTGCTTCTTAGGAATTAACACTTGCTCAAGGAAATCCCAATCTACACGATCGAAAGTCTTCTCTAAATCGAGATTAAGAATTCACCCTTTGCGTTTTTTAGAACAATAATACTCCACAGCCTCGTTTGCTATTAGAATAGGATCAAGAATTTGCCTACCCTCAATAAATGCACTTTGAGAGTGAAATGATACTAGGCATTACCCGCTTCATTCTTTCAACTAGGACTTTAGAAACCAACTTGTAAACTGATGTGGTCGAGCTAATAGGCCGAAAGCCTTTAACCATGATAGCATTCTCTTTCTTGTTAATCAAACAAATGAAGTTCTCCTTGATGCAAGCATTCAAACGACCATTTCTATAAAAATCCTGGAACAAGAACTAGAAATCATCACAGAGAAGAGGCCAAAACTTCAAAAGAAATTCTAAAGTGATCCATCTAGCCCAAGGGCCTTATTCTTATCATGAGAACACAACGCTGCCCACATTTCTTCTTTGGAAAAGTTAGAAATTAAAGCTGAATTTTGGAGAGCAGAGACATGGGACCTAAGAAGCATGGATTCGGACATGGGACACGGATACGTACACAATACGACAATTTCTAAAAAAGTAGGACGACATGTTGGGGATAAGTTTTTATTTATTTATTTCTTAGATATGTGTGCTTATATGCATCTATTTATTACTTCATAATAGATAAAACATATAAAGTTAACATAGAAAATGAAATGCCCTCACTAAAAAAGTATAAAATGTCAAGTCTTTTAACAAAAATTCAACCACAAAACATATTATCCAACAAATTTAACCTACAAAACAAAGTTTACAACACTATAGAGTGTCACTCTGATAAGTATCCATGGGTTGTTTGTTATCTATATTTTTATTTAAAAATTCCTAAATGTGTCCGAGAAGTGTATGTGGCGTGTCCATAAAGTGTCCGAAAATAAAATGAATAAATAAATAATAAGACACGTAATTTCACGTGTCCGACAAGGGTCCGGACGTACTTCTTAGCATGGGACCAAATCGAGTCAATAGGAAGACATCCAGATTCCAAACTTTTCTGATATATGGACGAGAAGAAGCCCATAATTTCATCTTTAATCTCACGAAAAAAAAGAAGAGAATACCCATTGCTGTCATTAAGCTCAGAAATTAGATTCTTCCTTTTTTTCTGCTGCCAAACATTCGTGAAAGAAGCTGGAGTTTTCGTCCCCCAATTTTAGCCAATTCAACTTACGTTTTTTAATCCAATTTCTTTCTTCAAGAATACATAAATTCAGAATTTCTCCTTTGATAGCAACTCTAATATCAGACTCCATAGGAGAGATTACATTAGCTTGAGCTTTGGCATAAAAAAATTCTAGCTCTGCAATTAGGCTTTTTTCTTGCAATTTCCTCTTAGCTTCAAAATCAAATATCCAAGACTTGATCGCTTCTTTAGTTTTGCAAAGTTTGGAGCTAATAACATATCCTATCCAGCCCTGAGGATTACTCAACAAAGGAGATTATTCTATTGCAAGACAGCATTCCTTATTCGAGAGCCAACTGTTACAAAAATGAAAGGAGAAGGGTCCCCATTGAACTAATCCAGCTTCAAGAAATATAGGGAAATGGTCTGAAAAAATGTGAGCTTTCCTTGTAACCCGAGTGTTCTGAAAAAGGCTGTCCCATTCTTTAGAAACCAAAAAGTGGTTAATAAGAGAATGGCCAGAAACGTCACTATGAGACCAAGTAAATTTGTCATTCAAGAGGGGGAGCTCCATTAGACCCGCATTAGATATTGTGCATCCCTTTAGTCTATCTTCCAAAAGGAAAACGTTCATGTGCCCATCAAGTAATGTTGAAATCTCCACCTAAACACCATGGTTCGAAACAATAATATGACAGCGAGTGTAGTTCTGACCATAAAAATCTCCTTTCCTTAATATCGGCGATAGACATTAGAGATCCAACAAATCTTATTACATTGAGTCTTGATCTTCACTGAAAGGGAGTAACCTCCCTTCAAATATTCCAATACCGTAAGTTTACTTTCATCCCAAAAGATTCAACAAAAACCCAACCAATCTCCTTCAAACTCCATAAGGATTTAATAAAAGAAGAATCAAGAGTCTCTCTTTTACTCTCCTGAAGAAAAACCAGCTCAGGATTCAAATTTTGAAGGAAAGATTTCAATGCTACTCTCTTTGATTTATCTCCTAGCCTCCTGGTATTCCAAGAAATGATCTTCATATTAAAAGGGGTAGCTCTGAACTTCAAATTTCTTACTAAGATGAAGGAGAAGGGATTTTACACATCTGAAGGCCACAAATGTCCACTAGTGAGGAGAATTTGGATGGTAATTTAAATGGAGATAAAAGTGAAGAACGCACCTCCAATGCTTGCTTACTCTGCCTTTCCAGCTCTCTGTGGAATAAAGAGTTTAAAGAGTCTCCAAGTTGATTTGAAGGAAATGGGTCATCCAAAGCTGGTGTAGGAGAGATATGATCAGATCAAGAACTTCCTTCTTTTTACTGACCCAAAAATGAGATGGAGGAATTGATGGAGCTAGTACACTTTTACCTTCATTTGATTGGAAAATCTTATGACAATCTTCGACCATGTTACAGTCCTTAGAACTAGCTCTCGAGATGCTCTGCTTTTACTGAGATAAAGTCTTGCTATTGTTGGAAGGGACGACTCTGAGACTTCAACCCATCAGACTTGAGAATAAAATAATTAATCATTCCCAAAACACTGACCAACCATTTTTGTCAATCCCAGCAGGAATTTAATCTCTAAGGTTTGGTTTTATTTTAATTTGGTCCCTATAGTTCTAAAATTTTCAATTTGGTCGTTAAGGTTTAGTCACCTCACAAATCATCTCTATCTTATCATGTTAACCTAAGTAGCACAAACACTCCAAAATGGGAGGAGTATCCGTGTCCGACAAGGGCATGTCCGGACACGCGTTGAACACATGTCCGACACGTGAAATTACATGTCCTAATATTTATTTATTTATTTTATTTTCAAACACTTTATGGACACGCCACAGACACTTTTCGGACACGTTTAGGAATTTTTAAAATAAAAATATAGATAACAAACAATCTATGGACACTTCTCGGACACTCTATTGTGTTGTAAACTTTGTTTTGTAGGTTGAATTTGTTGAATAATATGTTTTGTAGTTAAATTATTGTCAAAAGACTTGACATTTTACTAAGGTGCATTTTATTTTCAATATTAACTTTACATAGAAATAGTGCATATAAACATATATATCTAAAAAATAAACAAATAAAAAAAAACATATCCCCAATGTGTTTGTGTCCTACTTTTTTAAAAAGTGGCGTATCGTCATGTCGTATCATATCCGTGTCTGTACTTCTTAGATGTTAACACATTTTTCCATAGCAATAAGTTGAGGTTTCCAATATGGCTAATTGTGCTAGTTAACTATATTAGAGTTTAGGACTGAGTAAAAGATGGACTAAATTGAAACTATGTCCAAATCATGTAGACTAAATCGAAACTTTTAAAGCCATAGATAATATATGTACCAATCAACTGTGCCCAAATCATAGGTGCCAAATTTTCCAACATTTTTTAAGAAAACATATACCATTAGGGAAGTTCATTTTCTCAACAATGAAAAGGCCCCGTGGGGACCCGCCTAGAACGGGGCGAGGATGAGGAAATTTTTGTCCCTGCCTCGCAAACATCCTACATACCCTTCAGTATTTTGTCCAATTTTCTGAAATTGTAGAATGGTCGTGGCCATAATATAAAGAGAGGAATGGCAAATAGTAACATCAACCTGGCATTTGGAGTTACATATAGAATTGATAAAAGAATAAAAAAAAAAAGAAAACGAAAAAGAAGAATGCAATGTCTGGGTCTACCATTAGAAAATTATTTTAAAAAGAAAAACCCATACCGAGATGTTGATGAAGTTTAGGATCGACAATTTTAATTACTTGTGATAACGTACTCAGCTGAGACTGCACTCCTATTGTACCAGGACTGCATCTAAAGTTCTCTCTCTGTCATTGTAAAGGGGGGAAGAGAATGGATTATGAGAACTATGAACTGGAAAAAAGGGTCTTATATGTAATAGATTATACAATTTGCAATACTGCTTAAAAATGGTTAGCAACTAAGGTTTTCCTTTCCCTCGATAGAACTTTTTGGTTAAATTATACGTTCGGAGCTCTTCTCCATGTTAAAAAGTTTATAATTGGTTCTCAACTTTTATGATTGTCATAACTTAGTGTTTGTATTTTAAAAGATTTATAATACGTCACTAAATTATCAATTTTGTGCCTAATAAGTTTCTATCATTAATTTTGTTAGTTTAATGTTTGCATGGCACACTGAAGAATTACACTCAAAATCAACCTGCCACATGATCCTAATGGTTAGGAATATATTGCCTACATCTTGGAGTTTCAATTTAGTCTCTATATGGTTTTAAAAGTTTCAATTTAGTTCTTATGGTTTTAGTTTAATTTCAAAATGGTCGCTATAATTTTGAAGGTTCCAATTTGATCTCTATGATTTGGGTAAATCTCACAAATTGTCTCGAAGCTATCATGTACCTACTTGAAAAATCCACGTATTTCCTTCTATTTTATACTCAACCTTAAACACCAATCAACTAACCTAGTTAGCCAAATAGAAAACATCAAATCATTGCCACATAAAAGAAAGTGTCAATATGGTAATGACTAGCATGATGTGTTACATTTGATTAAACCATAAGAACCAAATTAAAACTTTTAAAATCATAGGGACCAAATTGAAAGCAACCCTAAACCATAGAGACTAAATTGAAACTTTTAAAACTATACGGGAGAAAATTGAAACTAGTTCCAAACTACAGAGACCAAAATTTGTAATTTAACCATTTTATTATCACCATAAAAGTAAAGTAAGATGATAAGATAGTGTGCACCAGTCTTCGCATTGCATGATCAAAACACCAAAAAGCATCTGCTTCATTTTCGAGTAGAATGATAATTGGTGAGCAAATATCATTCATCCCTGCCAACAAATAGAATCCATCAAAACTTCTTCAAATTGGAATATGTATATCACAGGAACTTTAATAAGTGGACGTGTACATTTCTTTCTTTGTTCAAAAAACAAGGCAGGATTTTTTATTTGCAAATATTCTGTTGCAACTTTCGTTTGGTAAAAGGAAATTGGGATGAGATTCTTTTTAATTTCCTTATAGGGAATGCCTTGTAAACTACTTTAAAAAAAAAAAAAAAAGAACTTACCTTGCATATAACCAACTTCACCGTCTACCCAAGCATAAACTGCAAGAATATCCCAAAGTTTTGCTTGATTAGCTTCATTCTCATAAAATACAAGAGCTCGATCTGTCCGAACTACATCCAAACCTGCAAGTCCAATTCCATAGCTTGAGTTAAGCACAACTCATAAAAAAATGGGATAAATAAATGACCAAAAAGATTGACAGTATAAATGACCGAAAGTATTTTGTAAGCCCCTTGGTTTGAGGCACCTCTTCCTCTCTCTTTTATAATTTCATACATCAATGAAATTGTTTCTTATATTAATATTAAAAAACAAAAAAGTATAGCTTTTATCAAGCCTCGGTATATTATGAACTTGAAGGCCAAAACACCAGAATGCTCGGACAATTATCTATTTTTGTTCTTAAACGGAAAATTACTAGCCCACAAATATACTGACACACTAACAACAAATTATTACAATTTAAATTTCGCCTAATATACCAAACTAATTGCTTATCTTGATTCCAATTCTTCAAGCTTAACAATTTGTTTGGTCTAAGTGGATTCCTCCAGAAGCTCTGTTTTTCTTTAGATTAGTTTAAAAAATATTAAACATCGAGTGAACTTTTGCAAAAGTGGTCATTTTGTTCTCTGTTAACTATTACTTGTACTATTGTCGTTCGTTATATAATCAACTCCATTTGTCTTCTCGCTTATTTTGATGAGAAATCTCTTATTTATGAGCTTTTCTTGTCACTTCTAAGTTATGGTGCAAACTCCATTTTCAGGTTGATGTACACTAGAGGCTTTCCAAGAGATGTCTATTTCTCATGTTGGAATGTTTTTGAAGGAAAGTTGGACAAAAGAAAAAGGATATTTCAAAATTGTATAATTAAAGCTATGTTGGGCCATTTGGTCGGAAGAAACAAAATGTATATTTTAAAAAGAGGGAATGAAATCCCTAAGTGGCCGGCCTATTGGCAAATACATGCGTTCTATAAGTAACACCTACCCAGAGGTCACATGTTCAAACTTTCGGTGAGCATAATAAATCCTTGATGTCTCCCGAGTTCGGGCCTTAGAGCAAGGACTAGTGCCCACGAACTAGTGGGAGTAAGGTCCCTAATACCAGGTTATTAGAAAAAAAAATGAAGAAATTAATGAACTTTGGGATAAAATAAATTATTTATTTATGATTTTTTAAAAAATATGAAGTATTTGAATTTTATGAGTATGTATATAAAATGGATAAAACATTAAATTTACATTTAAAAAATGGGCTCTTGCAAACATGACAACATGAATAGGTTATTCTAAATCTAACAACTTTTCATGTTTTGCAAATATAGCAAAAAAAATAATAATAAATAAGGCCCAACTCAAACAAAAAAAATAGAAAAGTCTATAGTACCCTCTAAAATGCGGGTTTTTTGGTATAATGCTAGCAAATTTATATAAAAAATATCAATAATATTAGTAATACCCCATTGAAATATTTGATACAAAGTATATCGTTTAGTAATATCAGTGATGTACCACTAATATAACTAATACAAAATATATCGCTAATATACTATTTTCTTGATAAATGTAATAAGAAATATATCAAAAATATACTTAGTATCGAGTATATCATTAATTTACTGCTTTTAATAGTTGATTTTTAATAAACTTCTATTTAGTTTTTGATCATCCCTCTTGTGGCTTTGATTGAGGATATTTCTCCAAGCTACTTCCAAATTTTTATGAAAGAATCAATGAATAAAATGGAAGAGATACTAAATAAGGAAAATGAGGTGCCAGTAGAAAAAAAAAAAACCTTAGAACAAGAAGAAAGAGAGTGCATATGAAAGTGTAAACTTAACTCCTTTGAAGAGGAAATTAAATTAGTAACAACAATAAAGAATGAGATATTTTGGTTTCTTATGGGAGTTATAAATGAACAAATTCCACTAAACATTGAATTGGTAAAATAATCCCAAAAATCTCTTCAACAAGACAAACATCCAACAACAAATCTGGAATTGTTTGATGTTGAAATTAATATTTAGGGTAAAATACACTTTTAGTCCCTTAAGTTTAGATTCGGTGTCTATTTGATCCTCCAGATTTCAAAAAGAACACTTTAGTCCCGGAAATTTGAGAAATAATTCTAAATTGTCCTTAAACTTATTTGGTTGTTTGTTAACTAACGAAAAGATGAGGTGGCAGTTAAATTACTAATTGTCCTTGAAAAGTTTTTTTTTTTTTGGGGTGATTGGACATTTTCTCTTCTTCCTCATTCTTCTTCCTTGTTCCCCTTTTTTTCTCTCCCTCCAGAAAGGCCACCGATGCGTTCACCGTCATCTTATCTTCTCCCTGCAGTCGCAGTCATTCTTTGCTTCATACTAAAAAATCTTCATTAACATAATGCAAATTTTAGAGACGATGGCCAATCAACCATCACAAAAACCCCAACTCAAAGATTGGAGAGACAATGAAAATGGAGTTGCAGAGCAAGAAAAAAAAAAGAACTTCCACTTCAAAATTTTCAAAAGAAGAAAAACCTACAACGAATTTCTTGTGAATTCCACTTTAAAATTTTCACAAGAGAACTTCAAAATTTGTAATTATTGAGGAAGAAAAAAGAATACCTACCACCCAAATTTGGAAAAATTGTGAATTGGCTTAAGAAAATACACATGGAAAAGAGAACCCAAATAAAATAAATAAATAAATAAAAAAAGAAAGGGATTGAGATTGACCTCAATTTTGGAGAGAGAGGGAGGAGTTCTTAAGGTACTACCCAAACGTGTTCCAATCTCACAGCTTTTGGGACTCGTACCGACTCAATAAAACCAGCGCCACTGACAACACCCCAAATATCTCTACAATGATATAATATTGTCCACTTTGGGCATAAGCTAGGTTCGGACCATGGCTCTAATACCATAGTTTTGCTTTTGGTTTCACCCCAAAAGATCCCATGTCAATGGAGATAGTTGTCTTCACTTATATATCATGGATCTCTCCCTTTTCTAGCAAATGTAGAAGAATGTTAACATTCCTAACACATGGCCCCCTCCAAGGTGCTTTTGTTCCTTTCTCTCTCTATCCGCTTTTTCTTCTTTTTTTCTCTCTCTTCCCTTCACCATTAACCCACAAATTTGCAACAACTTTTTTCGGGTTTTCCTTTCTTTTTATTTTTTCTCTAATTCCATGATTACGTAATGTAATCTTTCAAGGATTGCTATTCTCAAATTTCCATACATTAATTTTGGAGAGAGAGAGGAGTCCATTGTTGACCTAGAGACCAAAAACCCACCAGAGCTTTAGCGCGAAGTCAACAAGAAACTGGTGGGTGTTCATCATTCCAGTGTCAACAAGAAAACATTGTAGTTCTAGATCTACTGTTGGAGGAAAGGAACAGCAACGACAACCTTTGCTCGAGGAGGAGGAAGAGGAGAGGAAATGGAAGAAGAGAAAAAGTCTAGTCACCAAGTATAAAATTATTAAATTAATATTTTTCCAAATGAGTAAGGTACAATAAGTAATTTAACTGCCACCTCATATTTCCATTAGTCAACAAATGGTGGAATGAGTTTGAGGACCAAATAGACATCAAGCCTAAACTTCATGCAAACGAAAAAGACGGAGGTGAAAATTAGTGTTAACTTCTTTTAATAGTAGTTTCATAACTAATTAATATACATAATATGAAGTATATCATTCTTTTATTTATTGGTTGATATACTTCATATCATAGTATATTAGTAGTAGTAGGGATAATATACTTCATTTCAAGTATATCAATTATATGACATATCAATGGTATGCTTGATCAAGGACATCACTACTTATTTGTTTATTTTGATCTCATATAAATGAAAGATTGAAGAAGAAGAAGAAGTAGACGATGAAAGACGAAAAAAAACAAAAATAACAAGAAAATAAAGAAGAAGACGATGAAGACGAAGAGGAAAAAAAGAAGAAAATAAAAGCATTATAAGTGAGGTGAGAATATACTTACTTTTTCATTTTGTTATTGAATTAGATATTGAAGTATATTATTGATATATCTATGAGCAGTATATATGAATGATATCGGTTGCTATTAGTGATATCAATGATATCAGTATCAGCTATTGATTGATATATGAATGATATACTTCGTTTTCTATTAGTGATTGTTTGCATGCTTATTTCCTATCTTGGCTATCATTAATGTGTTATGATATATGTATGTGTTATTATGTATTTGTCCTTTATAGTAATTGTATATGCTCTAGATTAGGGTTCTCTTGTATGCCTATATATAGCGACATTCTCTACGGAATAAGATAACATTTTTCTCTTAATCTCACTCACATGATTTCAGGGCCATTCTGCCGCCGCTGCCACGCGTCGGCGCGTGAGGGAGCGTGGGAGGTTCATTTTAATCATCATCGCCTGGGTTTGTCTCGGTTTGTTATGTCTGACCGATTTGTGTATTTCGTTATGGAAAATATTGCAAAAATGTGAAGATATTTGAAAAAAGATCCAACTTTGCCCTCGTTCAATTCTGTTTTTTTATTGGATTAGGTCAGCTCTGTTCGATTTTGGTTTATCTTCAGTTTGCATTATCAATTGGCTGATACGAAACCTATAATTCTGCCAAATACAGTCTCTCTCACGTCAAAGTTCATGGAACATAAGTTGAATAGGTCCAACTATTATGATTGGCGTAAGACAATTATTTTTTGTTTAAGAAGTATTGACATGGACGATCACATCATTGATGATGCCCCAGAGGATGACACAAGAAAGAATTGGCTTTGAGATGATGCTCGATTGTACCTCCAGATAAAGAATTTGATTGAGGATGACATGGTTGGATTAGTGAATCGTTGTGAGTCAATGAAAGAATTACTAGAGTACTTGGAATTTCTGTACTCTGAAAAAGAGCAAATTAATAAGATATATAAAGTCTGCACAACACTCTATCATCCTCAACAGCATAATCAGTCAATTATGAGTTTCTTTATGCATTTAAAGCAGACGTATGCAGAACTGAACATGCTAATGTCATTTAATACCGATATAAAAGTCCAACAAGCTCAACATGAAAAGATGGTTGTCATGTGTTTTCTACATGGACTTTTACCTGAATTTGTGATGGCCAAAGCACAAATCCTTTTTGCCCCAGAGATAACTTCTCTACAAGATGTCTTTAGTAGAGTTCTTCGTACAAAAAATCCTCAATCAGGTTAATCTAGCTCATCTGTTTCTCAACCCAACAGTACTTTAATCAGTAAGCACAATGATGTCAAGGTTCATAGAAGAGTGAGCACAAATATTCAGAGAACCGATTATGATAATTGGAGACACGACTCACAGGACTCTCAGAGACCTAATTCAGATATTGTCTATAATTATTGTTGTAAGTCGGGTCATTTGAAACGAGACTGTAGGAAGTTGTTGAATAAGGGTTAGAGACCTCCACTTGTTCAGATTGCCTCCACTCATGATGCATATGAGGCTTTGGTTACTATCTTTGCGGATAAGTTTGCTAAATTCCAGTAGTACCAGGAATCATTGAAAGCATCATCATCCTCATCGAACCCCACTGCAACTATTGCTGAGTCAGGTAATATGCACAATTGCCTTCTTTCATCTTCTACCAAATGGGTCATAGGCTCTGGTGCTACAGACCATATGACAGGTAATTTTAGGTTTTTTCTACCTTTGTCACCTGCATCTTCATCCACTATTACTTTAGCAAATGGATCCACATCATCTTTTCTTAATTCTAGAACAATTAATCTCACTTCATCTCTTTCTTTGTCCTTCATGTTAATTTGCCTACACTCTCCTTTAATTTGATTTCTGTAAGTAAACTTACTCATGATCTTAACTCTTTTATGTCCTTTTCCCCTGGTCATTGCTTGTTTCCAGATCGTATGACGATGAAGATATGAGTCAAGAAGACTCTAAATTTTTTATCACCAATTACCAAAAGTGGTTGTTTGCTCTGCAGTTCCATCTCTGTTCGAGGTCCATTGTTGTTTGGGTCATTCATCTTTGTTCGTGTTATAGAAACTTTATCCAAAGTTTCAATCTTTGTCTTCATTAAATTATGATTCTTGTCAACTTGCAAAATGTCATCGTCTTAGTTCGAGTCGTAGGGTCAATAAACAAGCTACTACTCCCTTTGAATTAGTTCATTCAAATGTTTGGGGTTCTTGTCCAGTGGTGTCTAAAACTGGATTTCACTATTTTATTACTTTTGTTGATGATTATTTGTCCCATTTCCTTTTTATTTTGGTGGCTCATGTATTGAGTTGTTTCAAGGATGTTGTCCATGTATCTCACCTACAATTTGTAGATGATACTCTTATCTTTTGCAACGACAATGATGAAATCATCCTTACTCTTGTGGATTCAATCGAATCTTTTGAATGGCTTTCCAGTCTTAAGGTCAATTGGGATAAATCCTCTTCATGTGATATTAATATCCCACCCCATCGTTCGGTGCAGATGGCTCAAAAGTTGAAATGCAAATGCGAGGAATTGTCAATATCTTATCTAGGCATTCCTTTGGAGGGAAAGCCTAGATCACTTGGTTTTGGCAACCAATTTTGGACAAAATGCAGAAAAAAATTATCAAAATGGAGGCGTTTCAACCTTTCACGTGGGGGAAGATTAACCTTATGTTCCTTTGTGCTTCTCAATTTGCCTACTTATTACTTGTCTTTATTTGTATTGCCTTCACAGGTTTTTTCCCATATGGAGAAGCTCATTCGGAATTTTTTTTTAGAAGGAAAATCTGATGGGCAATTATTAAATCACTTAGTTCGTTGGTCTGCTGCCTCACTTCCTTTGGAATCAGGTGGTCTTGGTATTGGGGTGCTTAAGTTGAGAAATCAGGCTTTGCTAGCCAAATGGGGGTGGAGATTTCAAAATGAGCCCAATGTTTTTTTTGAGAATTGTGATAAAAAATCTTTATGGAGATGAGCAATTCAATTGGAATTCAGATAAAAAATCTTTAGTTAGCTCTAAGTGCCCATAGTTTGGTATCTCTAAGATTTGGAATTCTGCCAGATCTCATTTACGACCTTCTTTGGGTAATGACAAGCGTATTTTGTTCTGGGAGGACATTTGGCTTTCTAGTTCTAGCCTTGCTTTTGTTTTCCCTAAAATTTTCAGACTTGCTCTAAATCCACAATGTTCCATTAATGATGTTTAGGATTCTTCTACTGCTTCATGGAATATTGAGACCAGAAGAAGCCTTAAAGATGATGAATTCTTTGAGTTTGCTTCTCTTGTAGCTTTTTTGAAAGATGTATCAATCCAAAATAAGGATGATAGTATGCGTTGGATTCTTGAACCTTCTGGTATTTTTTTTGTTAAATCAATGTTTAGACTCCATTTTTCAAATTCTGTGCTTTCTAAGCCTTTGTTTACCGCTTTATGGATATCAAAAATCCCTAAGAAGGTTAATGTGCTTTCTTGGATTTTGCTTTTTGGGAATTTGAATACAACTGAAATTCTTCGAAAGAAGCTCTAGAATTCAGCCTTGCAGCCTTCCATGTGTGTTCTCTGTTTTAAAGCTTCTGAAGACCAATCACACCTATTGTTTCATTGCAATTTTGCAAGAGTTTTATGGATTTCTCTTCTTCAAGCTTTCTTCAAGCTTTCAATATGTGTTGGGTATTCTTAGAATTGGCTAAGAATAGTATACTCCAGCTTATTTGTCGTCCTACTCTTCCCACTAACGGCAAATTTCTTTGAGTTAATGCTGTCAAATCCATTTGCTATGAATTATAAATGGAAAGAAATCTCGAAATCTTTGAAAGCAAATATAAGTCTCACGAGGAATGCTTTGCCATCGCCAAGTTCAAAGCATCTACATGGTGTCTTCTTTCTAATTCTTTTAAAGATTTTTCTCCTTTTGATATTTCATGTAATTGGAATGCGTTTATTTTTCCCCTTTAATGTTAATTACTTTGTTGTCTGTTTTCACTCCTTTTGGAGTTTGTTTCACTTTGAATATTGTATCTTTTCATCTATTCAATGAAAAGGTATTTCTTGTTAAACAAGAATATTTTCGTCTAACTCGGTTATATTTAATGAAAAATCGTTCTGGGTTGTTTCTCATTTTCGCTCTTTTCATGCTAAAATTCAAATTCAATTTAATTTGCCACTTAAGTTCTACAAACTAATAATGTTGTTGAATATTTTTCTCATATGTTTGGATCTTATTTGTGCACTAATGGCATTATTCATTAGTCTTCTTATGTTGACACTCCATCCCAGAATGGAGTTGCTGAACATAAAAATAGGCATCTTCTTGACACTGCAATGACACTATCCTTTCAAATGCATGTTCTAAAGCATTTTTGAGCCAATGCAGTTTCCACAACTTACTTCTTGATTAATCAAATGCCTTCTTCTACTCTGAATGGTGAGATTCCTTATTGCGTTTTTTCCATCCAACTCGTCCATTTCACCTAAAATTTTTTGTTGCACTTGCTTTGTTCGCAATGTTCGTCCTCATGTTACCAAGTTAGACCCCAAATCCTTGCAATGCATCTTTCTCGGGTATTCTCACATTCAAAAAGGATATCGTTGTTATTGTCCGAGTCTTAACATGCATCTTGTCTCTCTTGATGTCACATTTTTTGAAGATATACCCTTTAGTTCATCACTGTCGAGCACTTGTCAAGGGGAGGATGATGATATTTTAATTTATGAGATTGTTTCTTCAAAATCCTCCCATGCTCCTTTGGTTTCCATTCCTCCTCGCTGACCCATTACACATGTATACTCCAGGCAGACACCACCACTACCACTTCCAAGCACATGTCCTCTCCCGGACGATTTTTTAGCATCTGATCAAGGACCAAGTGATGAGATTCCCACTACCCTTTGCAAAGGTAAACGTACTTGTACTTATCCTATTTCTTTTTTTGTCTCTTATAACCATTTGTCCTCACCCTCCTATTCATTTGTCACATCCTTGATTATTTCTCTATTCCTAACTTTGTTCATGAAGCTTTATCTCATCCTGGTTGGCAGAATGCAATGATTGAAGATATGAATGTTTTAGATAATAAGGGTACTTGGAATCTAGTGTCTCATCCTACAGGAAAGAAGGTCATTGGGTGTAAATGGGTATTTTCAGTCAAAGTTAACTCCGACGATTCTGTTGCTCGATTATAAGCCTGCCTTGTTGCTAAAAGCTATGCTCAATCTATAGTATTGATTATTCTGACACATTCTCTCTTGTTGCAAAACTCACATCTGTTCGGTTGTTTATTTATCTAGCTACTACACACAGCTGACCTTCACATCAACTTGACATCAAGAATGTATTCCTCCACGGTGATCTTCAAGAGGAAGTTTATATGAAGCAACTACCTGAGTTTATTGCTCAGGGGGAGAGTGAAAAAGTTTGTCGACTAAGAAATTTTTTTTATGGATTAAAACAAAGTCTGCCAGGATGGTTTGGTAAATTTAGTCAAGCACTTGAGCAGTTTAGAATGAAGAAAAGTACGTTCGATCATCCTATCTTCTATCGTCGGTCTGAGAGTGGTATTACTCTACTTGTTGTGTATGTTGATGATATTGTTATTACTGAGAATGTTGCATTAGGTATTTCTTCTCTCAAAACTTTCCTTCAAGGTCAATTTCACACTAAAGATTTGGGGACATTGAAGTATTTCTTGGGTATTGAAGTGATGAGAAGTAAGAAAGGCATCTTTCCGTCACAACGTAAATATATGCTTGACTTGTTGTCTAAGACTAAAAAAATGGTGGTCAAACCATGTAGTACTTCAATGACACCGAATTTGCAGTTTCCCAAAGATGGAGAATTATTTAAAGATGCTAAGAGATATAAAAGATTAGTTGAAAATTTGAATTATCTAAAGGTAACCAGGCCAGACATTGTCTATTCAGTAAGTATTGTAAGTCAATATATGTCTTCACCTACAGTAGATCATCGGCCTGCAGTAGAACAAATTTTATGCTATCTAAAAGCTACACCTGAACGTGGAATTCTATATAAAAATCACGATCATATGAGAGTGGAGTGCTTTTCAGATGCTGATTGGGCTGGTTCTAGAGAAGATGGAAGATAAACTTTTGGATATTGTGTCTTTATAAGAGGCAATTTGGTGTCATGGAAGAGTAAAAAGCAGAATGTGATCTCACGTTCAAGTGCTGGTTGTGTGTGAAATAGTATGGATACATCAACTCCAAACTGAAATAGGCATCAGCATTATGATGCCAACAAAAATGTGGTGTGACAATCAAACTGCACTTCACATTGCCTCTCATCCAGTATTTTATGAGAGGAGTAAACACATTGAAGTGGACGGTCATTTTATTCGTGAGAATTTATAACAAGGTTTGGTGTCTACAGGATATGTGAATACTAGAGAACAATTGAGAAATATCTTTACAAAAGCCTTAAATGGAGCAAGAATAAACTATCTTTGCAACAAGCTGGGCATGATTGACATATTTGCTCCAGCTTGAGGGGGAGTATTATAATATATATATTTGTTATTCTATATTTGTACTTTATAGTAATTGTACATGCTTTAGATTAGGGTTTTCTTATGTACCTGTACATAGCGACCTTCTCTATGGAATAAGATGACATTTTTCTCCTAATCTCACTTATATATAAATAGATTAAAAAAAAAATAAATGATAACCCAATATCAATGTAAGAAGAGTAAATCACTAAAAATAATATAATAATAAAGAATATCAATGATATATTATAACACTGATATATCAAGGATATACCATAGCAACAATATATAAGTGATATACTATAGAAATGGTATATCAATGATATACAAAGGTAGAAAGGAAAATATTTAAAATTGTGTAAATAAGCCTGCAGAAATTTTAAAATATTTGCTATATTTACAAAAAATAAATAAATAAAAAACGGTTGTTAAATTTACTAATACCCTATGTTAAATTGCTACCCATCGCAACTATGTTTATAAAAATGTACTTCAGCAAGAACATAACAAGTTAAGTCAATTTCATGGGTTTTTTTTCAAGGGCTGCAATTGTAGCAATCTTTCACATTCTTTGTTTAGGGGCGGGCAATTGCAGTGTACATATGGGCTCTATCAATTTACCTTTTTTTCCTAGGGAAGTAGCACATAAATAATTTTTTTTTAACTTCACAGATCTTTTTCCATGTGTCCATCACGGTCCCGAATTAAAAAAAAAAATGTTGCACAGAACGTGACTGGACATGCGTACAGGTTTAGCTTATCCTCAATACCTTTTAATTTTTTTTGAAGTAACAAAATATTTCTCAATTTTCTATTCTTAGAGAGAGAAAATTAAAGACTCAGTATGAAAGATAAGAATGCATATAAACAAAATCAAACCGCCTTATTTATCTAAGAATTAACATATATAGCTATTAATCAAATTCATACCTATCTGGTGTAAGGTTAGCTTCCATTCGGTGACTTTCTTGTCTAAAGCAGAATTGTTAGCCTCGGAGGATGTGCCGACAATATCTATTTCTTGTAAATTTCTGCTTGCGTCCTCCTCTACTGGTCGTCCATCCTCAGTTATAATAGCCGCTGTAACAAACTTTCCAGTACCAATAATTGGAACCATCTTTTGACATTCGTCTTTCCAAATGCCATATTGCTCCCTTAATAAAGTCAATATTTCTTATTAAAAAAAAGTGTCATCCTGCTTCCTAAAAGATCGTAAGAGTGCATTGGTTGGTGATCTAAAAAAAAAAAAATTGAAAACAAAGAGTTTAATAGAAAATAGAGTTGTGTTCTATGTTTTAACTATTTCTGAATGTGTTTTAATAGAAGATTTAGAATCTATAATAATAAAATAAAAAATAAAAAATAAACCTAAAAACATGTAAACATTTGAGTTAATGTTTTAAAGAATAAATCCACCAAAAAAAGTTCCCTGAATTCATTTGATTCTCAAAAAAAAAAGGAAAAGATGTTGAATCTATAGATACAATACAAAACAGGTCCTATTGATTCCAGAAATTACCATGCTCTTCTAAGAAATTGAAGGGAGAACGCAAGAATGACCACAAGATGAGCAGAATGGGAAATAGGGTGAATATTAAGTTACATGAAGAGAAACAAAGATTGACTCAAAAACTACCAATTACGTGGGAAAAAATAGTAGTACGCTGATTTTTTATAAAGAATATATGAAATAATACGATGCCCGTGTTTGTAATAAGCATTTAGCATTCGGGTCTAATTCAAAACCTAAGGAACTCACGGGTGGAGATCTGATAATACATCTAAGAAAGGGTAGGTTTCTAGTGGGCAAGTTATGATAAATCGTTTTTTAGATTGAAAACTGAAACTGAAAATGAAAAATGAGAGTCCTTGCAAAACACTGAAACGATGGGGACGAATGCTTATATGATTAAATTACCAGAAAATCTGAACGATTCAAATGCATCCAACATCTCAGAATTTGATCGAATATCATGCTCCTGAGGAAATTTAGCCAACTATTTGTACTTGAGGACGAGAATATTCTTAAAAGGAGAAATATGGTTTCATGTATTCTAATGTAACTCTAAATGTTTTCTACTATATTTACATTGGAATTACTATATTTATAGGCATGCCACTGTTAGCTCTTTTAGATTGGGTAATTAGTGAGTGACTCAATACAAGTAATTCAGCAGATTGCCTCCTATAACAGGACCATGTTCTTTGTAAGATGTTTTTGGTTTAATAAAAAAAAGGCTAAATATATTAATTAGTCCTTGATCTTTTAGGTAATTCTTAATTTGGCCATCAAATCAATAAAAGGCCTTGTTTTAATATAAAAGAAAAGATTAATTTTTCAAAAACTTGAATATGTAAAAGCATACCATCATCAAACGAGATTCAAATAAAGGAGACTGTAATTCATTGATCCCATGCTTAAGAGAACTAAATTCATAGGGTACAAGAGAATTGGAAAAAAAACTCTTCCTAATATGCCAAAGTTTCTAGTTCCTATTTCTACACGTCAAACATAAAGAAAAGAAATTTACCTACGTTGTCGTCTGATTCCATTCCTTTCTTCAAATGTGCTGTTAGGATCATAACAACCCAACAAAAACTCCCAAACCGCACCCTTGATAGAAGGATGAATACCCTATTATATGAATGAATAAAATTAATGTTTCAGATAATTATACAAGCTCGTTTCGGTACATTTTTACAAATTAAATCAACAATAACTATGCTGAGACTAAGAATATTGCCATGTTCAAAATTCAAATCAAAAAATTAAAACAGGATATTTGAGCAAGGTTAAATCTATTAGAACTTATGGTAAAGGCTTGGATTAAAAAAATCACAAGTAATGACATTAGCACATTAAAGCTGAAACATACAGAGACACTAATTAAGGTAGGGAATGAAATAGTATCTCCTACCAAGGTTCAAAACCTCAATGTCCAACGGAAATGACGAGATTCTAATTTTATGGAAATATCAATATCAATAGAAATTTCAAGAAAAATTAAAAAACTTGTAGAAATTATTTGAATTAATATATGATACTTCAAATGTGGCTTAATTAGGCTATAATTCATCATTTCTAATGATCATATGCTTATGCACAGATAATATTGACATTCTTACATAATTAAGAAATATATTAAACATCGGTATGTGACAAAATGATTGTTAAAAACTAAAATGGTTTCATATTTTTATTAATTGTAACATAAGTTCCTTATCAAAATATATATATATATATATATATAAATAGTAATGTAAGTCATTTTAATACTAATGTATGAACAAAAAATTTGAACACCTAAATGATTTGATTTTACATAAATGTAAAAAAAAGTATCGATGTTCAAGATCTCAAGAAAAATCATAGAAATCATAAAATTTGAAGGAATTGTTTGAATTAATAAATAAAAATATAACATACATAAATAGATCTAAGATAATAGATAATTCTCTGTTATTTTTAATAACCAAATTTATGAATGTAACCGATATTGGTTTCTTAAAAATAATAATAATAATAATTTTTACCACTAAACTTGTCAAATTGTATCAATTTCTTCATTGAACTTTCTATTTTAACCCTTTGTTCAATTTCCACTAATTTGCCCGACACTCACTAATTTTTACCAAAAGCAATGTAGAAATTATTATAAACTCACTAATTTCAATAAAATCAAACATGACACAAAGTTAAGCTTGATTAATACATGATTAACCATGGAATGACCTTGCCAAAACTCACAAATTTCAATAAAAATTTAGCTCTAATATTATTTTTCTTTGCAATTCTATGAAAGTTGTTCTTCATGTATGTTTGATAATTCATTGAATGCATATGAGAATACATTTTTTGACGATCTTTCAAGCATAAATTTATTAGAGAGTAAAAATTGCAACATTTTTTCAAGTTTAAAGTTAAGATTGCAACACTAAGTTTGAAGTTCAATTTGATGAAATTAAAAGTTTAGGTTGAAAATTGATATAGCTTGACAAGTTTAGAGGTAAATTTTGATTTTTTTTTTTCCAAAACAAAATGAACACATGTAAATTTACATGATTATAAGTAATATAAAATAATCATACATATACAAATAAAATTAATAACAGTTAAACAATTTGATATTATTTAAGAAAATAAAGAAATAAGTAAAAAAAATACAAAAAAATACAAAAAAGGAAATGGTGATTTCTTTTGAGAGGGAAAGAAAGAGAAGAAAATTTATCTCTTGGTTAGGTGGAACAAGGTTGTTCTTTCCACGGAGAAATGAGGCTTTGGGTATAGAGAATTTAAAATGGAAGAATGATGCATTGTTGATGAAATGGCTATGGAGATTCGAAAAGAACTGAATGGGATACGGTATAAAGTAGTTGTTTATTCAAGTTGGGAGACTTTTCTTTGAAAGTTGTTTAAATATTCATCTATCTTGTTCTAGTTAGTTGTTGTAAAGGGTGGGGTGTATGTTTTTATCTTTGCATCATTTATATATGCAGTTTTTGTATTTTGTTCAGATTTTAAGTGTAAAAAGTGTTTTTAGGGTGGTCTTGGGAGTTGGTATTTATTCATGTAACAGGGATTACTCGTACAATTCTTCAAAGTTGGCCTCCATCCCAATGAAAGTTCTCTGATTCCTTCCTCTCAAACCAAAGCCTCCACAGAGTAACTGAAACTACCACAGAACTAAACCCTTTCCCTTCCACAAAGTACCCTTCAAAAGTTGGAGGACTGCATCCTCACATCCTCTTGGATTGCTCGTGCAACTTTTTGTAACTTAATAAAGTGGTTGTATATGAAGAAAAGACTGGGTGGTACACAAAAGAGAAGAAAAGTCGGAGTTCCAAGTCCTTAGTGGAATATTTCAAAATCCCAAACCCTTTCTTGAGATTTTTCTTTCAATAAAGTTAGGAAATGGAGAAAAAACTTCTTCACGGAAGGATAAAGGGGTGAAATTCTCAACAGTTATGCAGCACTATTCCAAAATGTTTTGTGATTTCTATAGACAAAGATGCTAAGGTAAGTGGAGCATGCGATTTGTCTTCTAATTCGTGGCAGATCTCAGTTAGAAAAAATTTGAAGAAGAAGAAGTGGTGGAATACTGCAACTTAATGAAGTTACTGAAAGATTTGAGGCTGTCCAATAAGGAAGACTGCAGGGGTGGGAGTCAAACAAATCCAGTTGCTCTCAAGTGAAATTGTGTGGTTGAGTGATTCTTCTTCTTTACCTAAAGGATTTATAAAAGGTTTCAGTTAACTTACAATTTCACACTCCTACATAACCCTACAAATAGGACCCAAATTACTTAAACTCAGTTATAAACTGGAAGTTTCTCAGCACTAGGTATAATAGAACCCTCTCTTTCTCCTCCCTATTCCTATATGTTTCTCCTCTCCCTCTCCACCAACATATGGTACATCTTGGTGAAACTGATGGAATCACAACTTTATACTTGAACTTTGAACTCAACCACACTAAGAAAAAAAAAGCCTAGCACCTGACGAAGTCCCCAACAAGTTCAATAAATCAAAACGTTTTCCCTCCATAAACAACACTAAATCATCTCATTGAAGAATTAAATTAAAACAAAAAAAGAAAATTCAGCATACAAAAATGTTAGTGCGATAGAGTAACTTATTGCAGAATAGATTTATTTTGGTGTACTATCCAGACGGATAATGCTAAATAACAACTACTAATAACATGATGTAAACAGGGTTAAGATTATATAATTGTTGTTATTAAATAATTTATATATACCCCACGGTGAATTCGTCTTAGTACTTTGGCTATATCCAAATGACCATCTTTAGAAAATGCTGCATCCCATCTTCTTGCACTAAGAGTTTTCCCCGGCTGCAGAAATAACAAAATAAAAACAGTTGTAAGCATAGTATAAAATACTTGAATTAGCTGAAGTCTTCATCATGAGGACCAAATCCTGGGAGTGCAAACCACCAAGAAGCAAAAAGATTAGTGGCACCCTTTCAGATAAAATTTTAACATGAAGGATTTATAGTTATGCAAAGAATATCAATATTACCATCATAGATAGAAGCTCTTACTCCTTTCTTTTTCTTTTCAGTTTTCACAAAGAAAAACAACTTTCCATCAATATTTAAAAAGTTACAAAGCTTAAACTGAGAAAAAATAAACCTCCCAAACCAAGAAATTCATAAGAAACACAAAACTTTGCAATCTGAAACAAAATCCTAAAAGAAAGCTTCCCAATAGAAAATAATACCAAAGGAGAAAGAGCTTGTTTGCCTTCAAATAAACATTCATTTCCTTCTGCTCAAATATCTCACAAACTAATTTGCCCAAATTAATCCATACAACTTCCGCTTTCCACTTTAAGCCATGACCACAAAAGAAGTTGGAACATATTCTTTTCAGCCTTCTAGTCAAAAAGCCCAAGAACATCCAAAGCCCCTAAACAAAACGTCCCATAAATTTCTACTAAAGCAACAATGAAAGAACAAGGGATTAAGGTCCCAACATGAATGCACAAATTACAGCAGCTCAGATCTAAGGACCAAAAAGGACACTATGGTTAGAGAGAAACAAAATAGTTTTTCAAGGACAAGAGTTGAACAGAGCCGTTTCCTGGGAGCTTGTGAAAATTTTTACTACTACTTGGTCTTCCTCTTCTAAAATTCTTTTGTAATTATAGTGTCTGCAAATATATGTTAATTGGGAGTCCTTTTTGTAACTCGTTAGTGTGTGGGAATATCTCGTCTCCCCTTTTGTACATCTCTTTTGACATTGAATGAAGATTGTTTCGTTTCTTATAAAAAATAAAATAAAAAACAAGGACCTTTTAACTCCATCAACTATGCTGTTTATACTATGCAAGAAGACAAACCAAGATGGTTTGGGGAGATAAGATGCTAAAACAAGCTCTCGCCAACACAAGCATAGCTTAGTAGTTAAGGAATCTCTACTTCCTCTAAGAGGGTTGTAGATTTGTATCTCACCCCATATTTATGATATGATATTTCCATAAATAAAAACAAGCTCTCTCTTTTTCTTTTTGGCAAGTAAGTTTACTGGAAAAAAATTGCAGAATACGCAATGTCCAGCTTATCTTTTCGTCCCTTTTTGAAATTGGCAGCCCGTCTAAAACCTCAACAAAAGACCACAAAACTTTCTCATGTCTTCACTAAGATTTCTTCTCACGATAATTTTCCAATATCTTGTTTCTTCGTCCCAAACATCAAAACCGATGATTTTTTAATAAATCGAAAAATGCAAGAAAAACAAAGGGTCAAAGGCTAATTCCCAACACAAATATCATTCCAATAAGTATTTTTTCTTCTCATTTCATACCTTAACTGACAAAAAGCATTTAGAGATTTCCATACCTTAATCTTGAAACGAGTCTTTGGAATATCTGCTTGGCATTCAGATCTAATTGGATAAAATGCATCCAGCTCAGTTGTGGCTGCAGTATTCGTCATAAGAATCCTCGATAGCTTCACGCAACCAAGCATCCAAATCAATCAGCTTGTCTCAGCCATCCAAGTTAGTAACTCTACTACGATAATTTTCAATTTTAAGAAAGACCAATTTTGATTCAGATAAACGAAGAGAGGCCGACGAAAAATAGCAAACACCTAAAATAAAAGGGACACAAAAAAATACTATAAAAACAAAGTGTGAGAAGCTAAACGAAGGAGACCTTCTCTCACTTCTAAGTCCAAGAAAGTTCTCATAAATCAAACGGCTTCCATTCTGAAATAGTGAATCCAAAACGACCCGATCATCCCATGAAGACTCTTTTGAACAATAGAAATACAAAAAAATTCAGGTACAGAAAACCCCACATTTAGAGAGCAAAAGGATGAACATCCTGCTGTATGTGACATTATGTAGCCCATAGCAATTAACAAATAAGACAACATTTTCACCATCATAAAATGCCAATCTCCCTAGTTCCAAACCAATGTAGAGTCCTATAAATTGACCTACTCCAATCCCATGTCATTACAAAAACCATCCAAATGACAAATTTTCTGACATTGAGCTAACTCATATTCTTGAATGCCAGATCAATCCTCTCAAACATGGCAGAAACCATTTCAATTTCCCAATCAAGAATGCAGGCATAGATGAACGAGAGCTTGAAATATCAAAATCGAGACTCAATTCCTATGTAAGCCTACAACACGAAACTCTGACAGCATGAATGTTTTAGTTACCTTAATTCAAAGCAGTTTCAAAATTCAAAAAAGTACGACGAACAAGCAATAATTTATGTGCCGGGGTTATCCTAGAAGACGAAATGAAGAGGTAATGAATGAGAGAAATTGGGAAAGATTGAGGAGGCGCAGAAGATGCGAGGAATGTGGAAGACGAATCGATATGGATATATTTATGGGTCGACGACGACTGATGAAAGCGCTTTGAATCGCCGTGTTCCTCCAACTAGTTTTTGACTAATTTTAGACACTTTCTCCTCGAAATGGGTTGGACTACGATCTCCTTCACACTAAAGAAGCCTAAAAACTTGGAAATTTTTATAACAAATAATTGAAATATATATCGAACGTTGAAGTTTACCCAAACGAAAAGACAAATCAAATCATCATCCGCAATGAGATGAATATTGAAAATGTAGCCTCACACCTCCGAGGATTTCAGCGTTGGTTGACATGGGTGAGGTTGGAACCTCAAGCCATCTGGTTAAGCCATTGACAATTCTTGCCTTATGTTCGTAAATAGTACATTTTGTGGGGTGGAGAATTTGAAATTTTTTTTAATTCAACGACGTGTAAAAATAAAGATTCAAACTTACAATATTTTTTTACCTCAGTTATTTTTAATTTAATTAAATGTATATTATTTTTAAATTAAATAAGAATTAATTGTAATGTGATATTAATTAGATGGAAAAATAATTAAGATTTGTTTCTTTTTTAATAAGATAGATTTTATCTTTAAAAAAAAAAAGAAATAATTATAAATAATGAAAATTTTGTAAATATCTTAAAGGAGATTAGGTTAGGGTTTATGGGTCACCCATTGGTTTTCCAAAAAAAACTCCTCCATCTCTCACACCATCTCTCTCACCCTAACAGTAGTCAGGGGGCAAATCAATTAAGAAACTAGGGGGACACGTGCCTCTAGATTTAAAAGTAATTTACTATATATAAAATCCAAGTGACACAACAATATTAGCATACGGCTTAGTGGTGGAAAGAGCTTGATGGGCATGTCCCCCCCCAAAAAAAAAGAAAAAGGAGTTTGATTCCTATTTTTATTTGGTTTAATTTTCTTTAATAAATCAGCCCCTATTTATTTGTAATTAAGTAGGCTTAAAGCCCCATTAATTTAATA
Organism: Telfairia occidentalis; assembly: GCA_026257165.2. Taxonomy (NCBI): domain Eukaryota; kingdom Viridiplantae; phylum Streptophyta; class Magnoliopsida; order Cucurbitales; family Cucurbitaceae; genus Telfairia; species Telfairia occidentalis. The sequence continues at coordinate 8,111,356 of JAOANK020000022.1, read as the reverse complement.
GTTAGGTTTTATATAATACTAGATAATAAAAAAAAATCTTGTTGTCTTTTATCTTGTTCTTTTTTTCTTAATGATTCATAAAAATTTTCAGTTTCGAACAATAGAAATACTAAATTTTCTGCTCTCTTCAAAACGTATCATTTATTTTGCAAATAATTTCTCTCTTTTTCTTCATATTATTGATTATTGATATTACTTTCTTTTTTATATATTTATATTATTGATATTACTTTCTGTCTTTTTTTTAATTTTAGAGTTGAAGTTAAGGGACAGATATTTTGTTCGGATACGGGACATCTATAATATTATACTGACAAGTAAGATTCAATTTTTTTCTAAAGTTTTAGTTCTTATAATTTGTAATTTATGTAATATATCTTAAATATATTTTTTTTATTAATCTGAGTAGAGTAACCTTGAAATTGATACGAAGAAACATTATTAAAGAAAGACAACCTCAAAGTCATCATCTCTATGAAAGAAAAGTAATATTAATTCTGATAAGTCAACTATAGAAATAAATTTAGGAGAACTACCAGCAAATCCAAGTAATTCATTTTTTGCTTTTGATGGACAAAAACCTAGCTAACTCGCTCAATTTTAACCAATAGACTTTTCAGCTATTAAACTCTCTGTACTTGAGGATTAACTTCAAAATTATATTATTGATGATGTGAGATCAAATATTAAGTTTGTTGAAGTAGAAGGCATCGATGAACTTGCAGTAAAAATGGTCATGATAAATAGAGATAAAGTTTATTCATTAGTTTACCGATTGATCACCTTGACATTACCTATTGCAACAACTACTATAGAGAGAACATTCTCTGCTATAAATATTGTGAAGACTCAATTGCGAACTCGAATGGGAGATCAATGGATGAATGATAGTCTCATAACATATATTGAACAAGATTTATTTGATAAGTTGAATAATAAAGTTACCATGGATCGATTTTAGAACATGACAAACTCATAGAGAACACTTATAATATTGTAGTAAATTGGTTTTTTTATCATATATTTTTATGTATGGTGCCTCCTGAATAAAATTCCTGGACACGCCTCTGACGGCGGCAATTGGTGTTATTCTCCAGTGACAGGTGGCGGTAGGAGATGACAGCGGCGAAGCACCGTTTGTCTCTCTATCTCTCGTAAAATAACGCAAGGCAGCAAGGTTCTTCTTTACTCACGGAACAACGACAGCTGCAACGTCTTCCACAGGTAGAACTAGGTGAGGCACGACGACAGAAAGAGAAGAACCCTTCACAAATAGAGGCACGTGAACCTTCCAATCTGAGACTTCTGACGGTGCATGGGGCTATTGGGAGAGTAGTTTTGGTGCATGGATAGGGGGAACAACTGGGCTACGCGAAAACAGGAGGATTTTTCTGGGCGACAGCACCTGGTGGTCGGCGGGAGTGCACGGGCCACAATGCGATAGTGAACGGGTAGTGCGTTCTGATGGAGATGTTTTCCTCAAAACCCTAATATAACTATGTAATTGGATTATTAGTATGTAATTTAGGATATTAATTAGACCAAAATTTTAATTCAAGCTAGGTTTGCTAGAGAGACCGTAGGATCGGGCACTAGAATCGCATTTGAAAACATTAAGAATTAATATAAGTGGCTTTACTCTTATATAAGCCTTCAGGCTAGGTCAAATAAATTGTTTGATGTTTATGCAATGTAATTGGAATGGATCCATACGATTTTGCGATTTAATACTAAACCTATGTTTTATATTTATTAAATACACATGAGAATATTTTTATTAACAATTTTTCAAATGAAAGTCTATTAGAAGATAAAAATTGCAACAATTTTTAAAATTTAAGGTAAAGATTACAACACTTATCAAAATTTAAGGTGCAATTTAATAATATTGAAAGTTTAGGGTAAATATTGATACACCTTGTCAAGTTTAGTTACATTTTAATTATGTGCTTATAGTTTCAAAAGTTTTATTTTAACTCTGAACCTTTAAAATGTTTCAAAACAATCATCGAAAGTTTTAGGAAAATTTTTGAGGATGGAGTTTTAGTCGTAGAGATGTTTAGAGGCTTGAGATGCACTATGAGAAAAGCCATGCTCATAGTGAGAAAAGCATGTAGTGGTAAAAAATAATAGCCCCATTGACTGTGAAAAGTCATACATCAAAAGTGTAAACAAAGAATATTAGGGTAAAGAGAGAAAGCTTTGTGAAATCGATTGAAGAATACATTCATGAGAGAGAAAAAATTGTTGGAGAGTAGGGTATAAGTGGAAAGTATGGATCCGTATAAGCTAGAAGATTGACAAATAAAATTGATGATTGAGGGAGAAAGACAATTTTCATCCTCAAAGATAAGAAATTTACTGAAAAATAGATTTGGATTATGTAGTCTAGGAGTTCTTTTGCCCATTCTCTCTTTTCCATTGATGCTCCAACCCTATTTTTTTTCAATTGATTGTGAGAGATAGGTCCCAAATTTTGTATGTTGTTTGTGGCCCATTTACCTCTTGAAATATTTTGCTTTCCCACAAATATTTTGATCATGAGAGGAAGAACAATATTCTACCCTCATCCTCAAATATATTTCCCTTTTAACAATACCATACCTTCTCTATTGTCTGATTGACACTACCACTCATAATTTTCGTCTTCATTTTAACAAGAAAGCAAACGAAATTGTTGTTTTTAAACAGTTTTAAAAGTTAAGGGTTAAAATAAAACTTTTGGAAAATAAAATTCTTCCTATGGGAAGTCAACAATCAGAATATCAACACGACAAACAAGCTCCAACGGTGCCCCCCTCACATGGCCCTATCTCCACGTTGGTGCATCGTCTGTAAATGTCATGAAAAAACACAAGCATACCTCTTTATTCACTATCATGCATCAACCTTCTAGAACAAAATTCAATCACACTTTTGAATGGTTTACTACCACCCCCAAACAACCCCAGTATAGCTCAAATATTATTTAGTTGGCCACCTTTCAAGAAAGAAAAAATGTGTTATGGAATCATTTTAGACCATCTAGTTAGAAAGAAATTGTTGCACCTTCCAAGACATTGAGCTCTCTTGATTGTTTCTTTGATAGCATATCTTTTTTTGTTGTTCCTTGGTGTAAATGCTATCTCCTCTTTCATAATTATAATTATGAATCCCTACTTACCAATTGGAGAGCTCTTTTGTAACTCCCTTAATTTGGATTCCACGCCTTCTTTTATAATTTCATACCATTAATAAAATTGTTTCTTATATATGTATAACCTTTTGTAACAATAGATGCATAAATAAAAGTTACCTTAAAGTTCGAGCTATTTTGTATAATTTTACTTCATGTTTATATATCCTTATCTTTTACGTGATATTTTTTTTTCTCATTCTTCTTCATTCTCTTAGGTTTCGTTTACTTCAAACGAATCAGAATGGAGGACTATTTGATCCTATTTACTAAAATTCTAGAATGGAATTCATTGGTGGGGTCCATACAAATTTATGAATCACTTAAAAAGGGGTAATCTCATTCATCTGCAAAATCTAATCAATTTCATTTTTATTTCTTATTCTAGATGTCTCACAAATGTTTTAAATCCAATTTTAAAGTATATGCTCATAATCCTCATAGGTTACGTAATTCTATTAACTCACTCCATCAACTCACATAACTCACTTGTCCCCTATTTATATTGGCTCTTGTAATATATACTTTTGTAACTCTATAAATAGAAGTTATATAGAGCCTTTGTAAATATACCACAATAACAAGTTGACTCTAGAATCACATCGCTCTCTTCATCTATTTCTTATGCTCTCTCTTGTTCTTATTTTATCTTTAGTTTTATAACATGTTATCAACACAAGCATCTGCCAATTCTCTTTAGTTAAATGTAGGGTTTTATTTTTATTTTTGTCACTTGTATCGACATGTTTTGTATATTTCAGATATATGATGTATATATATTATATACCTCATATATACACTGAACGTTGACAACATATATTTTATGCATCACAGCATGCTATTTGTTATTTTACATGTTATGCTCAGTAAGCATTTATTTGTTCATCATAATATTGTTCTTGAATTCAATCTCTGAGTATGATATATATTTTGTGTTAATTGACTTAGTTCAAATAATTATTTATTGCTTTTGTTCTATATGTATATGGTTGTTCTTAACTATTTGATCTATTTCAAGCTTTGTAAAAAGATGTATTGAGAGTATGAGCAAATCTTTATTTGTTTAATAACTTTGAAGTTAATATACTCTTTACTATGCATGATGTATATATATACCTTATATATGTAATTGAAGGGAAATTACCCAGATACGATTTGAAACTTGACGTAGCGGAAGAAAGCGCATTGATTAGAAAGTGCATATCACAATGGCAACTTTTGATTAAAAGGATTTTTATAGAAAACAGTTTTCGAAAAACTTACCTTTGAGATGTCACAAAGGTGATAGATCGCTAGAGCGACTCTACATGATCTTCCGAGCTATCTTTGATCTACTACGAACTGGTGTGTGGGCACCTTTTGGGAGAACTCAAAAGAAAACTAATTTTCGTCTGGCTCTTGGGAGGAAAAGGGAGGAGAGGTGTTGGATCGGTATGGCAACCCTAGAGGGGGGTGAATAGGTTTAATTAAAGATTATATAAACTTTTTCCTAAGTGGGCTCAATTTAACAAATTAATACACTATTTTAAAAGCAAACAATAAGAACTCTAATTAATTCTACAAACAAGATTGATAAATAAATATGAGAAAATAAATCATCTCAATCTCAACAACAATTAATAATAATTTAAAGCATGCAATAAATTTCTAAATTAATTGCAGAAATAAATAAGAGAGAGATAGAGAAATTGACACCGGAAAATTATAGTGGTTTGGCAAAACTCGGCCTACTCCACTCC
>JAOANK020000022.1:8086708-8097497 GCA_026257165.2 Telfairia occidentalis | reverse complement strand
GAATCTCATCATGGAAAAATCCTTCTTGGGGTATCAAGAAGGCGGGTACCCTATTATCCAAGTCTTGAACCAGCACATTAAGAGAATCACTTATATACACACTCCATATGGAGAACTGTACACTTTGCACTTTGCACTATTAAGTGGTTGTTTATTCCATCTTATGTAGGAATATTCCCAGCTCCCCAATTGAATGCATTCCCAAGAAACTAAGCTTATTGACCAAATATATAAGTCACTCTCACCATGCTGCTCAAATAACACACCCGCATAAGCAGGAATTCATAACACACTCAGGATTTAGATCAAATGACCTATGATCATCCTAGTGATGTGTTTACATTTTCTTTCAATGGTCTTACAAGAAATGTGCAAAACACATTGTGGTCCAGTCTTACGTAATCTCATTACATACGATACATTCACTCACATGTTACCATACGAACAATCCAGATAAGATCATTTGTAATAATTACAAAGTGGACCGTATCAACAGTGTACCAAAATAAGGTCTCCAAACCTATCCATATACTGTAGATCATTTAAGCCATTACTCTTAAACTTCGTCCTCTAGTATGTCTGATATATACCAAGTTTAAGAACACATCTAGTGGCTAAGGAGCAATTAAACATTGAATATCGCTAAATTTGACACGATTCACAAATAATTTTTAAGTTTATCTTATTTATATCATTATAGTTTACATGACGTCACGAGCTTATGACACAAATCTCAACAATCAAATCATGCGATCACGCACGTTGGATGCTAGACAAATTCACGCGATCATTCTATATTCCACCGATTGCTGTGTATATATTTAACTTCATCGTTGTGTACGTATCCAGTTGATATCCATACCAATATGGGTAACGTGATCGTTGTTGAACCCATCTGATCGTCTCATTTCATTATTTCAGTACTGCAAGGATGCATTGTGCGATCAGTAAGAAAGACAAAGTTACATACTGGGATTGGTTTCAATATTAATTACTATTTTTTTTTGTTTTTTTAAATAGATTTATGACACTTTAGGTAGTTAGAATAAATCAAGTTGAACGGTCGACTTGAGCAGCGTGATCACCTAATACGATCGGAAGTGGGTCTTGAATCAACTTTGATGTATATGTGAACTTGTTCGTTGTCTGGTTCGTCCGTTGAGTGCTCCTTGGATTGCGAGAAGAAGTTAAGGACAAACAATGAATTTAAGGAAGAAAGAGAGAGAAAAACCAAAGGGCATACTGGTAAAAGCAAGTAGTTTGAGAAGTAAAAGGGTTAGACAAACTTAAAATGGAAGAGATAATTAATTCTGAAAGAAAAAAACTTTGAAGAGGACGAAAATGACAATTTTCCTAGGGTGGGCTTGGCTTCCTAAGCTCAGCCTATGTTTGGCCCATGAGATTATTTTGGAGGGGTAAGTCTACCCCATCAAAAAAAAAAAAAAATACACCTCTCTCAAGTGAGTCCCACCAAATTTAAACCCTTTTTTTCTCTTTCCTTCATTTCTCCCTTATGTATTTCTCCTTTCTCTTTTTCTACATAAACTAATTTTAATTATCATTTAACAAATTAATTAAAAAAAAAAAGACATAAAACTTGACATTTGGTATAAAAACAAAAATTTTGACCTTATGAATTTTTTAAATAATAATTTTAGTTTTTATTTAAAAATTACAAATTATATAAAATTAGATTAGATATAATATCATTATTCAAATTGATATTAAAATATAAACTAAAAATTACTATTAGAATATAAATTATAATACTATATAATATCTTTTTAGTTAAAAAAATATTATATTCCTATAAAAAAATATTGTAGTTTATATTATTTAAATTTTATTTTATATTGATTTCATATTTTTTTTACTTCTTTCAATTAACCTTAGACAATTCTTAAAATAAGCTCATAACATTTAAAAACTAATTTTTATTCAAAATTTTTAATTAAAATTTTGAAAACATTTTTAATTTAATCTACTTTATTTTAATTTTATAACATAAATGTTATTTTAATGCTAATAAACATAATGAAAGTACTCAAGTATACACTATTATCATTAAGTGTACATTTGAAAATTTAAAATTATGTCAAAGACAAATGCATTTAAAATTAATTCCCAATTATCTAACATTATAGTGGAGTTAATAACAAATTGTATAATTGATTATTGTTTTTATTCAAATTATATAATTAATTATTATTAGTAATAGTATTGAAGTATCAATAGAATAATAGAAGTAAAATTATTCAAAACTAAATTTACAATGTCCTACCTTTAAATATAATAATGATTAGAAGTTATAACATGAATTATCCATACAAATAAAAAAATGATAGATTAAAATCATTTTGTTAAAATAAATATTTTTTTGTGTAAATTCACAAATATAACATAATATATTAATTTTGGCTTTATTTAAATAAAATTTTGTAATAAAAAAATATTTTATTATGATCCAAAATGAATATTTTGTCGACCACTTTTTTAGTTTCATGATTATTAGATATTTTTTTTTGCTGTTAAATATTTTGTCGAACCTATAATATTAATATTAAACATTTTATTAAATTACTATGAACAATTTGCTTAAATTTTAATTTCAATTTGTGTCGTGATCTAATAAAACAAAATTATAATTAAAAAATACATAATTTAAGAAATATTAAATTTAAATTGGAGGATTAATTACTTCAAGTTCACTAAAGAAAAGAAAAAAAATTAGCTAAAAACAAAATCAACCCAAATACAATCTACATAACCCTACACCCCCAAACACATGCTACATAAACGAAGACTACCAAATGCAAACTATATAACTCTCTCAGATTTGTCAATCTAAACATAGTTCAATGGATAAAGACATATACTACTATCGCAGAAGTGGATGATTAGATCCTTTACCCCACAAATGTTAGAACTACAAAAAAAACTTCCTCCCATTTACCCTTAAACCACACAAGGCGAACAGTAGGCCAAATACCTTTCAAAGCTCACTCGAAGTTTGAACTTCTTTTTCCCTGGAACCATCCTCACCATTTGTTAATCCCTCACTTTTTTTTTCCTCTTTTTCTTTTTGATGAAAGAATCACTCATTCAATCTTAAAAACTCTAAAAACCCTCGTTCTCTCTCTTTGTAGAACTCTCTAGAACCTCACTGTTTCTTCCCTGTAACCTCCATTTCTCCCCTTTCTTCACCTTCTTCAATCATTTCACTGCTCAGACCTCAGACCTCAGACCTCAGACCTCGTTTGTTCCTTCTTATCAATCCTTTGATCCTGTCCTTAGTTTTCTGTTTCCAATTCTTCTCAGATGGACGAGGATTTTGATATCCCTGCGGCGGCTGACATGAACGAGGACTTGGATCTTCCGGATGAAACCGTTGCTCTCAAGGTTGGGGAGGAGAAAGAAATTGGAAATCAGGGGTTGAAGAAGAAGCTTCTGAAGGAAGGTGAAGGATGGACCACTCCTGAAAATGGGGACGAGGTTGAAGGTATGCTACCCGTCTGCGAACTGCACTTGACACTGGTTATGTCGACCTCCAATTCGTCAATGGTTTTCTTTCTTTCTTTTTTATTCTAAGTTTTGGGTTTCTTCTGTTTGTTTGTAATGTAGTTCACTATACCGGGACTTTGCTTGATGGGACTCAGTTCGATTCGAGCCGCGATCGTGGAACACCATTCAAGTTCACTCTTGGTCAAGGTTAGAGAATTTTATTGTTTCTTGGGATGGATGTTTGATTGTTGTGTTTCTTTTATTTGTCAGCATTTGGTAATCAAGCCAATTTTAATAGGAATTGAAGTTCATTGTAGCTTTTTGATTGTATGTTGGTTATTTTTCTGTATTAAAAGATTTTAAATACCGTGGAATGGTTTATAAACAATGGGGGGCATATGTTAAGGTGGGGACGGAGCACTGTTCAATTTATCCCCCACTCTCTTACGGACAATATTTGGCGTTTAATTGGATTTATCAGCTCAAAGCTACTGGAGTGATGGTATTTTATTGTAATTATTTGTTTGAGACAATGTGAAGCTCTCAGTAGCTTGTTTAGATCGATATGTCCTAAAAATATGATGATAGTTAGTTGAATTTCTCAACTACCATGGGTTGGGCTGGTGGTCAATAAGGGTCAATATAAATAGTAAAGGATTTAATGGGTTCAAGCCATAGTGGCACCTACCTAAGGTTTAATATTCTATAAGCTATATGGCAACTAAATGTAGTTGGGTTAAGTAGTTGTACTATGTGAATAGGTAAGGTTTGCGCTAGCTGGCCCAAATACTCAGATATAAAAAAAAAAATTTTTTTTGAATTTTTCTTGCTGTAGTTCAGGATATCTAAAATCCAACTGATGGTTGTTTGAATGTCTGTGTTATATGTAAGACATTTTGGCGTTACAAATGGATTGTGGAACAGAGGATGAAGATGCAGGGACAATACTTGTTGTCTAATCAAGGATTCTTCAGTGAATCAGAGTATTGTGCTATCGAATGAAACCAACATATATGTTCAGTAACTTCTTTTGGTGATTTTTCTTTTTTCTGTTTCCATCTCTATTTTGGTTAAAAGCAGAATATGGCTAAAAAAAATGGTTTTTCATTTTGGTGGGGGGGAATTCGGTGCACTACTCTTGATATTATGCTCCTGACCTATCCTTACTAATGTTCAAGTGATTTTTCTCACCGTAAGGAGACAATCATGTATTAACTTATTAACTGTGGATCTTGAATTGATATATTCGAGGGTGCCTTCCAACATTCCAAGCCTCTATTACATGGTTATCATTTTTCCCACATGAATTTAATGAATATTCTGTCAGGTCTTCCATCCTACTACCTGTATTTTTAATACCAAATTCCTTTGATATTTGTAATAATAGGAGTTGGTGTTTGTGCCCACAATCTCAAACCATGATTTGCATTAAGGAACAATGTTACCTGGGCTTTTTGTTTAGTTTTTATGGTTAGTTATGAGCTTCATGTGTTTTCCCCTTGTTGATATCATGTACGCGTATTTAATAATGTTAACCATTATGATGAGATTTAGTAATCTTTGTTGGATTTTTCTTTGAATATACATGAATGCCTGATTGGGATTGATCTCTAACTTGGTCCTTTGGCTAAGGTGCTTTCATTCTTGAATCGTAATTTTTAATTTGGATAGATCTCTAACTGGGTTCTTTGACTAAGGTGTTTTCGTTCTTGAATTGTAACTTATAACTTTTTTTCTTTCCTTCATGGGGCAGGACAAGTGATTAAAGGATGGGATCTGGGTATCAATACAATGAAGAAAAGTGAAAACGCTCTTTTTACAATTCCTCCCGAGCTGGCATACGGTGAATCTGGGTCCCCACCAACCATTCCTCCTAGTGCTACGTTGCAGTTTGATGTTGAGTTACTATCTTGGACAAGCGTTAAGGACATCTGTAAGGATGGAGGAATATTCAAGAAGATCCTAACAGAAGGAGACAAATGGGATAATCCAAAGGACCTTGATGAAGTGCTAGGCAAGTACATGTTAATTAAATTGTTCTGTGGATGTTGTTTATTGTGCCAATTCTCTTGTTCTATAGCGATTGTTTTTCATGTCATGTTACTGCAGTTAATTTTGAAGCTAAGCTAGAAGATGGAACACTTGTTGCAAAAGCTGATGGAGTGGAATTCACTGTTGGGGACGGTAATTGTGTTACTTTGACTTTAATTGGGAATAACTGTTCTTGTCAGACACAGGTTTCTTGTGAATCTCAAGTGAAGCGTACCTCACAACAGGTTACTTTTGCCCTGCTCTCGCAAAGGCTGTAAAAACCATGAAAATAGGAGAAAGGGCAGTCCTTACGGTGAAAGCACAATGTAAGCCGAAGCCCTCACCAGATTCTTTTTGGGATGGATTTTGAACATACCTTCTCTAACATTTTTCTTTCTGTTGTTGTAGATGGTTTTGGGGAGAAAGGCAAATCAGCCTCTAGTAATGAAGGCGTGGTTCCACCAAATGCATCACTCGATATTACTTTAGAGTTGGTCTCTTGGAAGACTGTCTCAGAAGTCACCATTGACAAAAAGGTTATCAAGAAAATGCTGAAGGAAGGAGAGGGGTACGAGCGGCCGAACGACGGAGCTGTTGTGAAATGTTAGTCTTTAGTACACCAGAGTTGACATATGTATGTTACATTGCATTTTAGAATTCTAACTCAGCTACTGAATTGCAGTAAAATTGGTTGGGAAGTTGGAAGATGGCAAGATATTTTTGAAGAAGGGATATGATGATGGTGAAGACCCATTTGAGTTTAAAACAGATGAGGGTATGTGTATGCTACGAGATTGTATTATTTTTATATTTGATGCTCTCACACCGAATATTGTTACTTCTGTGAAATATAGAACAAGTGATTGATGGTCTCGACAAAGCCGTGGTGACAATGAAGAAAGGTGAGAGAGCCCTGCTGACAATAGCACCAGAGTATGCTTTTGGTTCGTCTGAGTCACGGCAGGAGTTAGCCGTAGTTCCTCCGAACTCGACTGTGTATTACGAAGTTGAGTTGGTGGCTTTTGATAAGGTTTGTACTTTGTTGTGCCAAACGCAGGAACTCAACTCAACTCTGCGCATTCATTTTTCATGTCTTTTAATGGTTGTATCACTATTTGCGTTCCTTCAGGAGAAGGAATCATGGGATATGAACAACCAGGAAAAGATTGAAGCTGCTGGTAAAAAGAAGGAGGAAGGAAATGTGTTGTTTAAGGCTGGAAAATTTGCTAGAGCTTCCAAGAGATATGAGAAGGTGATTATTCTACCTGCACTTTTTAATACTTTTAGTATTTGCAATAAGTTTTTTCTTATGGTGCCTTATATTTAGAATTACATTCATAAAATAATTTACTTTTAATTTATTTTCAAACATTTTGTTGACATTAAGATGGGAGTGTACTTTGCTACCTGGTATTCCTAAAATTATTTCTGCTTCAGGATTTTGTCCACGAGATAAACCTGCAAGGTTATTTTGTTCCCCATCCCATGGTTTGAATTGTTCTTGGTGTGCACGGTTGTAGTCGTTACCCATACTTTGGATTCTTGGTATTTTAGAACTTTTTGACTTTTACAAGATAGAAAACAATTGTTTAGACGCTTAGGCTTTGTCCATCTCTCCTTTTGTTGCTTTACAAAATACAAAATTTTATTCAATTATATGATGTTCGATGATGAGTTTTAGGATGGAATATGAACTGATGTCAACTTGTTTACTTGGTTGTGTTTCTGTGCAGGCTGTGAAGTACATTGAATACGATTCTTCGTTTAGCGATGAAGAGAAAAAGCAGGCAAAGGCATTGAAAGTTGCATGCAATTTGAACAATGCAGCTTGTAAATTGAAGTTAAAGCTGTACAACGAGGCAGAGAAATTGTGCACGAAGGTGGGGTGAGATTGAGATATGCAGAAACCTGCCAAAGCTGCCGCGTTCGGTGCATTTTTGCTTTTAGACAAACTCTTGATGAAACTGTTGATCTAACGTCACTAAAATTGCAGGTACTAGAACTCGAGAGTTCAAATGTTAAGGCTTTCTATAGAAGGGCTCAAGCATATATCCAACTAGCTGATTTGGATTTGGCCGAACTTGATATTAAGAAAGCTCTCGATATTGATCCGCATAACAGGCATGTACACTTCCTCCCTTTCTCTGAATCTCAGTACTCGATTATATTATTAGATTCGTCATTGATGCTGATGCTGATGCTATCAGGGATGTGAAATTGGAGTACAGAACTCTGAAGGACAGGGTGAAGGAATACAACAAAAAGGACGCCAAGTTTTATGGCAACATGTTTGCCAAAATGAAGAAATTAGAATCTGTCGAATCCAAGGAGTAAGTTAAAGGCGGATCGTTGTGGCGCCCACATTTCATACCTGAGATGGAAATGTTCGGTCTGCGAGTGTGATTTTTAGTTTGGTTCGAGGGAACTGAAATGGTTTTCCTTGTATCTGACAGTAGTTTTAACTTAAGGTTTTGGGTTTTGAACAAAAATCCGTGGATGGCTTATTCTGGTTTCAGCGTCGGATTATAACCATTTTGATTATTATTTGGTTGCCCTATTCAATCTCTTTTTATTCTCAGATTTTGGCTTATTTATTTCTATTGAAGCGTTTGCAAAATGGCTGGCTGAGGAAGCTGGTCATTAAGGGCTCATTTGGTAATGTTCTTGTTTTCTGTTTTTGGTTCTTTAATTTTGAAAAACGTTTCTAAAAATTGGACTGAATTGAGAAACTACAATTAGTTTTCAAATTCTGTTTTTATTTTATTTTTTAAAATTTTGAAGCTTGTACCGTTCTTTCTCTCTCTCCCTCATTTCTTTTATTTCTCTCTTCCATTATAATTTTTTTTCCTTTCATATTTTTTTATCCTTTTTTTGTTTTTGTTTTTTTTGTCTTTTCTTTCTTTCTTCCATTATAATTATTTTTTCTCTTTATACTTCTTTATCCTTTTTATTTATTTTTTTTGTTTTCATTTTTTTTTGTTTTCATTTTTTTCTCTCTCCTTTTCTTTTCGTTTTCATTTGTTTTTATCTTTTTTTCTTTTCATTTATGAGTCTTTAATTATTATTATTTATTTAAATATTTTTATTTTTTTCTCAATTTTGGTATGATTTTAATTTATTTTTATTAAATTAATAAAGTAATAAGACGTTTCATGTTATATTAATTTTCATAGAAATTTTTTTTTCTTTTTTTTTAGATTTTATTTGCATTTATAATTGAATGATGAGAAACACAAATATTTTCGAAGAAAAAGGAATTTATTATTGAATTAAAAAAATGTGAATATGTTTGATTGTCTATTCTTAAATAAATGTCTCATTACTACTGAGTCAAAATACAAAAATATGAGCCATTAAGAATAAATGAGATTCTCGAAAATTTTCTTTTTTTGATCTATGAAAATTTTCTTGATTTCTAGTTTTAGAAATTTTCTTCACATCAAGAAAATTGTTAGAAGTACAAGAAGGATATTCAATTTGACTATCAACTTTAATGTTTGCAATAAGCTCAAACAATTAAGTTACAAAATGGAAATCAAAACAAAATTAATGCAAACAAATTTTGAAAATTTCTTTTCAAACAAATAATTTTTCAATCAAACTAATTTGAAGAAAGAAAATAATTTTCAAGATATGACCTTTTAAAAAATATATATTTTTAAGTAAAGTAAAAAAGTAATTTTCAAAACAAGTTTTTTCAAAGAAAAATTATTTTGTAACAAAAGAAACTTTGAAAACTCAAATTTCCAAACTTTTGGCAAGGAAAATAAAATTCCAGCTTTAATAAAAAGTAATAATTCAATACCTTTTTAATTTAGAAAATAAGAGCACCTCGTTCTAATATCAATTGTTGGATTGAAACCCAAACAATAGGAATCTAACGCAATAATTTTCAAAAGAAAAAAAAGCATCGAGCTCAGATTTCAATTATAGGATCGTATGGCAACACTAGAAGGGGGTGAATAGGATTGCTTAAAAAATTAAAACTTTTTCGATCAATGTAGACTAAAATCATATAATTGAAACTTATCTAAATAACAACCTAAAAATAATAAGAATATAAAATTATTTAACTAATTGTGCGTTCTAATAAACTAAGTAATTCAGCAGTGGAAATTTAAAAAGTAAAGAGAAGAGAAATGACACCGAATCAACTAAGTAATTCAGTAATAGACACACAATATTGCACTCAAAATAATCTAATTTAATCTCTAAAAGTAAATAAATCTCTCATACAAATAACACTTTGAACTTTAGAAAGATTTAGCAATAGATGCTTAGGAGAGAAAAGTTCACCAACAATGATTGTATTTTGGACAAGAAAGATTGTTGGAATTTATAGGATAATTTTGGATTAAAAGAATACCAAAATTAGAAATAAATGTGACCATTAGATCAAGGTAATTTAAATCAAATGTGAGGATTTAATGGATAACAAAGGAAGGAATAATAGCTAGTTTTTTTTTTTAAAAAAAATAGAAAGAAAATGGAAGAAGAAAGTGTTTGGTAGGGCTCGAACTCGTGTTGTAACGGCGACGAACATTTGCGTCGCGCATGTCAAAGTTTCTAAATTTTGCTTAATTTTCTTTTGATCATAACTTCTTCATCTAATGTCTGATTTGATCGATTCAAAATGCTTTGGAATCTCCTTTTTGAGCTCTACGCTGTGAATATTTTTAAACTCTAAAATCATCAATAAATTTAAATTATTTGTTATCATCAAAACATATGGTATGATTGAAGCTCATAAAGCTAACATTTTCAAAGTCAATGCACAAAGGATGAAAGCATACTATGAAGATGAGGAAAGATAGTTGGTTGAGATGTATCTCAACGAGGCATCCTAAGCTTCAATGAGTCTACCTAAAGACGTTAAACAAAACCCTTCTAGGGAGGCTACCCAAGATTTTTTTTATTTGTTTTATATGATTTTTTTTTATCTATTTTTGTTATTTTATGTCATTTTTTGGGAAAAAAATAATAATAATAAATAAATAAATAAAAATAAATAAATATATAGTTTGTTTTGTTCAGTTCATTTTTATTTTTATTAATTTTTTTTACTAACTTTAATTTTCGTTTTGGTGCAAGAATTTAATAAATAAAATAAAAATAAAAATGGAGGCTCATGTTCACAAACTGACATTGAGATGCTCGCCAGCGTCTCAACGGCAGCTACAAGTAACGATTCCCCCCCGCGGTCACAGTGTTGAGACACTGACTTATAGCGTCTCAACATTGTCGCAAAATCTAGAAT
>JAOANK020000022.1:8049312-8086608 GCA_026257165.2 Telfairia occidentalis | reverse complement strand
CCACATATAGTCTAAGTATTCATATAATAGCCACGGGTTCTTCGTTTATTGGATTTATAGAGATATAAAAGATTCAACAACAACTTTACTGAATAACATCAATAACAACTTTATTGATAATAGAATATGTTTACGAGCCATTCGAGTTTTAGGACATACGCACCCAACACGTTTTACTGTATTTGTGTTTTTCTGTATTTTGGCATTAATGGTAGAACTACATTTTGATTCCATTAATATGAGTTGTAGCTAACTTCTTCGTGGGTAGTTGATGATGGGTGAGTTAAGCTAAAACTATGTTGTAGCTGATTTTGGAAAATGAGAGGTATTTTACTTTTGTTCTTTTCCTCTTGGACCGTTGCAGTCATGAACTCCCCAGTTGGCCACCGGTAGTTCTAGATAGCTAGTGCCCTTGCTGACAGGCAAGGCGGTAGTCCAAACCAGATGAAAAGATGCAGTAGGTATGAGAGAACCGATGTTGTAGACTCATTAGACATAATGAAGAAGTTGTAAGGCTAAAAGGGTAACATGAGGAAACACTGAATCTGAGGTTAGACATAAATAGGATTCACAATTTGGTATATTATGCTCGACAGAGTGAGTATATAGAGTATGCTTGTCTACAAAGTAAACTATCTCATTCCTAGAAAATGTTGCAGCATCGTGTCGCTTCACAAAACTGAATATCATCAACTACCCCTTTTTATCAACTGTTTGTCACTTCTTAGTAGTGAGTAAAGTGTCTATTTCTTCTTATACCAAAACCAACTAAAATATTTGTCGTCCCCCTCTTTCTCTTGTTTCAACACACCACGTAGGTTAACTTATTAACTATTAAGACTTGGGTAAGTGAGAATCATTGCTACAAACAGTCTGTGTTCATCGGTATCCTAGAATACTCCAGTATTACTTGTATGATTGCTTATGCTTGAGCATTCTTTGTCTTCATTTTCAATATTATTCTGCATTGCTGAAGCATACTTATCGCATTCCTTTGAAGACAATACACAACATTAGACTTGTAGACTCTAGAATGAAATTTTGGTATTTTTGGATATAAGGAAAGAAAAATAACATATAACAGACCTAGAGCCAAAGCTCAAATACTAAATGATGCGTGCAAAGGTCCTTGCAAGCGGTTCGCCAAGAAGGCACCCACGATCAAAGCACCAAAGTTAAACCCAAGACAACGTACTAAGAACTTTAGTGAGACTCAATGCTAGAAACTCCTTGGTTATGCAAACTCCTAAACAATCAAAGGCACCAAAAATACAAAGTCAGTTAAACAAACCCAAATGAAGGTTAGGACGATTTACGTTTGAAGATTTAGTCAAGGCCAAGGAGCAAGCCAGCTTGAATGCTTTCACACTATTCACAAACTCATTTGCTCCAAGGACGAAACACTCCACAAGTTTTATGACCAACCAAGCTTGAATGCTTCATTACAAGCAACTCTAAGTAACACACAAAAGAAGCTTAAGGAATGGTTCAATTGCATAGGCAAATTGACAAGTCTTTTGCAAAGAAAAGAACTTCAAAATTTCATTCATCAAAACTTAATTTCAAAAGTACAAGGGAACTTGGCCTTTTAGAGACTAAGGGAAAATTTGAAAAATAGCAAAGAAAATAAAATCTAACTATCTTCATAACTTAGAAAAGCAATAAAATATTCTCTAATCAAATAAAGCAAAAATTCAAAAACATTTAGCGATAAACAAATAAGTCTTTTCCTAAGCTAGAAAATCCTATGGCTTATTTGATTTGAAATAATATCCAAGCCAAAATTATCCAAAAATTGTAATAAACTCAAAAAGGAAAGTCTTTCCAAAATGGCTTCAACAGCACATGGGCGGCACAACGAGGTGCAGACGCGTGCTCGTATGGTTCTTAGAGGTTATGTGGGCACTGACAGAGCCACATGAGGTGCAAGGGCGCATGCACGCATAGGTGGCTAGGGCTGGCTGCAGGCAAGCACAGGGGCGCATGGGCACTGGCGTAGATGAGCGCGCAGGGCAGTAGATGGCACTCTTGATGGGGGCGCGCAGTAGCAACAAGATGCGCAGATCATTGGGCACTCAAACATATAGTAGGCACGGTGTAAGTAATTTACGGTGAGGTTAGCATGAGCGCGGCCACATGCGATTGTGAGGTTAGCTTGAGCACTGTTGCAGGCAATTTCAAAGTTAGCATCGATGTGGGCGCAGTTGATTGTGAGGTTAGCCGGACATGCGAGCACGGTGCTGCACGGTAGCAAAGGCATGGGCGCTGGCCAAAGGGAGCGTGTTGGGCATGGGCAATACAGATGCAAACGGTGGCACGCTCACTTGCATGCAATGTGTAGGTGCCGAACCTGGATGCACGAAGTCAAGGCTTTGGTCTATAGTGTCAAGGTGCTGGCTTCCAACTTGAAATTAGAAAATTACATGTGCAATTTTCTTCTTCTTTTCTCTCCTCATATGCCTTCAAAAGATCTTGCTTGCCTTTTGAAGGCTTGTTAAGTCTCAAGGACATTTGGGCTTCCTATGATCAAATCAGCTAACATCACATCCTCTATCATGAGAAAGCGAACATAGCGTGAGGATGATTTTAGTCTTTCTTCATAGAAAGTCACTGTCTCCTCTAATTAGAAAGACACCACCAACATCTGACCTAGAGCTCTTTGACGAACCTGCTCAGTTAGGACAATAATTTTTCATGTTCCAAGACTGCCCGAGTTCCTAGCAACATTTCTTCTTCTTCCAATTGCTTGCTGCTAGTGCTGAATTTTCTTGTGAAGTACGCCCTTCACTCTTTAGTCTTTGTTCTTGTGATAGGAGTTTACTAGGAACCTCAACAACATCTAAAGTCTCCTTCCCATATATCAAAATCAATTTCATGTATTCATAAGAAGATGGAAGTGACAAGATGAGTCTAAGTGCTTTATCCTCCTCATCTATATTCACTTTGATCACCTCCAACTCAGAAATCCATTGAGAATACTCAGATGGTCTGAGATTTTTGTACGCATCATGTGAAACTAATTCTTCAGGCACAACCGATTTGATATGTCATTTACCTAATACAACGCTTCCAATCTCTCCCAAACTCCCCTGTCTATTGAAATTCTATGAACATTTGCATAAACATTCTTGGCCAAACTTAGTCATATTGCACT
Source organism: Telfairia occidentalis (assembly GCA_026257165.2). NCBI lineage: Eukaryota > Viridiplantae > Streptophyta > Magnoliopsida > Cucurbitales > Cucurbitaceae > Telfairia > Telfairia occidentalis. Next base: position 8,083,454 of record JAOANK020000022.1, on the reverse strand, counting down.
TGCAGCCCTCAAATCTATTTCCTCTCAAACTTCATCACTCATGTTGGACTTCTTAGAACCTCTGCGGAAACCACTGCTAGACTTTTCTAGACCACCATCACCGCTTACCTTTTCAGAAACACCACCGCTTGGTTTTCCCTTCAAAGCCTTGGGTAACTCAGATTGTATCAATACATACTTGCCTAACTTGCACTTGACACGAGCCAAAGTTTATCCTTCAGTCAAATTTATCCACATCAAACTTTATCGAACTCATAAAGTTTGACATATCTATTTCAAAAGCTAGCAAATCTGCAAATAGTAAGCAACCCACACTTTTCACACTATCATAGCTCGTTTCAGGAAATCTTTTTTGATGTTAAAATTCAAATATTGCTGCAACTACAAAGCATATTAAGAAATTCAGGACTTGCATGACATCAGAGCATTGTTATTTCACTAATTTAACTTTTCTAATTAAGGTTGTTTGTCTCCTCAAGATTTAAGACAATCACTTAAATTTAGTCGATAAAAATGTTTTGTGCATGCCAAAATCACTCCTAAACAGTCGATTACTCTTTCCAATATATATCATAGATTTTTCATTTATATAATATTAATTATGGTAAGAATCTTACCACATATGTGATCAAATTGTTTTCATAATAAATATATAAGTATACTACTTTTTTTAGTTTGCATTTATTATCAAATTAATTTTTTAATTAAAAATCATTCAAAAATTCATCTCATAATTTTTCTTACCATTTCCATTTATTTTCTCATTTCAATAAGCTCGATGCATTTTTTTTTTCTCATCCTCCATTTTGTTTTCTTTCACTTTTTCAGTTACTACGTTTCGTCTTAAAATTTTTGTTTTGTTTATATCTACTATTTTAGTTTTACTCACAGACGTTAATATCATATATACCACTTATACTTTAAATATTCAATTGTAAATTTCCAAGCTTTTCATGATACATATCTAGTACAAAATTTTCTTTCAAATAGTACACAAAATTAATGTTTTTTTTAGCTACTATGCATGTTAATGTCATATAAATCAATTATATACTAATTATACTTCTAATATAAATAATGTATTATATATATCTTACATTTTCAACTAAAATAATTTTACTTCAATCACTGTAGGAATGTTTTTGTTCGAAATATTTAATTATATGTATGAGATGGATAACAGTTATAATGATGTATCCTCTTGTCCTTTTTCAGTGCCTTTTTTTCTTGTTTACATTGCAAGACTTTCCTATCCTTTTTGCTCATATGCTTCAAATGAATGGTGATTATAAATTATATATCTTATGTTGCCAATAAGACTCCCCTATTGATAATGTTATATCGTCGTCCTGCGACATCATAACAAATATTAAAAATCATATATGCGGAGTATATACCATTTAGCGGGTACTTAAAAATTTCGAATATATTTAAAATACTACATGTACTACAAGTATACAACTGAAGGACAAATGGCATATCATATACATATAACATATGTTAGGTATATATTATCTATATTTATTACTAAAATAATAATAATAATAAAAATTTCATGTGGAAAAAAAAAATTCCTTTAGCTTTAAGCAAAATCCTAAGGCTGCATGTTGTTTTCGCACAAAATATTTGCTTGCTCGATGACGTAAGCATGTGCTGCAAGAGACAAAGTTAGCTCTGATGTGGAGCTTTGCCAACTGTGCTCTGATGCTTAAGTTAGTGGAATCTTGGAGAATAGTGTGGTGAATTCGCAAGGATACTCGTGTGTACTTGTCATTAGAGTGTGCATTGGCATTTATAGGAAGTGTGTGCAAGCGTTTGAGAGGCAGCGGCACTCATCCGACTTGAATCACGGCAGATGGCAAAGATCAAGGTCATGATAGCAGGTATGATCACCTTGGCTAGAAGGATCAATTGGTGTTGCATGGTACCCGACATGATATTCGGTTTGTGACAAGGTAAGCTCGATCGTCAGACCACGCCTTATCCTAGATATTTATGTGGTGTAGGGTGTTGGCTATGATGTGCATCAAAATAGGAGCGTGTGGCTCCCTCTCATAGGCCTACCATGTGTCTGGTCGAATTTTCACTACATTATTAAAATCTCTATAAAGCTTATATGCGTAGTTATCTTGGGGAACGCCTCTCTGTTTTTTTAGTCCAACAACATGTGTGGGAGTGGAAATTCAAATCTCCAACCTTTTAGTCGAATATATATGTCTTAGCTAGCTAAGGTATGTTAGGTTGACATTAGTGAATGCCTATTTTTCACATAAGTTGGCAAAATTATTTGTAATAAGATATTGGTACAAAAAGTTTGCAACCTCTAAAATATCTTTTATACATGATTAGATGTCTCAATTATAAATTTTGATATTTATAATTATTTGTGTTCTCATTAGTCAAATCAAATAAAAGTATTATAAGAATCTATTAAATAGATTCTAAATAATTAGAAAGATAAAATTATAAACAAAAATTATTAACTATTTAATAATAAAATAATAATAAATAATAAATAACCTATAGCGTGTAACTTCATTCTAAAAAATTAAATGTTCTTTGAATGTTGATGTCTTTTATTTATACTTTGTTCCAACTAATTAGATTTCAATAGTGAGTTCATTCTCAAAAAATCTTGAATAAAAAGAAAAAGTATCTGTAACGTCTCGTATTTTATTTTTCACATTAATTAGATTAATTTTTTAGTTATTTGTGAAGTGAATTGTGGATTGAAAAACTATTGACTGCTTGGGTAATTGATTAATTATTGGTGAAAATGCATTAAGATTTTATTTGGAAAATTCTTGGAAAAATAATTAGTAGGAGAATTGTGAATTTTTATTTAATTCTTGTTGGAAAATTAATTGTGTGGGGAAAATTAGAGCTTTGGCTTCAATTTTGGAAAAAAAAATGAGGAAAAAGAAAAATAATTACAGGATAGCAAACTTGTAATTAAGAGGAAAAGAATAGGTTTAGAGTTTGTGGGTATACTATACATAAAGAAACTAAAGAAACCCTAGTCACTTTTAGGGTTTTCACACAAACTCTCTCTCTCTCTTCCATCTCCCACTCACGGCAGCTCCTCTCTTCTTCTCTAGTGACATGCGCGGATCTAGGGCGGCCAAGCTGGCGGCATGCACAGGTCTTCACGGCGGTTCACGGGTGGTAAAACCCCACGGCCAATCTTTCTCTCTCCCACTCTCTTTCTATCTCATTCACGCTTGTGCTCACTCTCCAACGACGCAACTCCTTCTCTGAATGCTGGCATGCAACTCTACATGGTGGCGATCTTCATGGGTGCAGCAATCTAACAGCGACCTCTACAGTAGTGGCGGTTGTGGGACTTTGGCGACGAACCATTCTTCACAACGGCAATTCGACGTTGGCTGCAGAATTCCTAAACGAACAACAGGCTTCACGCGGTGGTTGCAACAGCATTAGATCTGGCAGGAGATGGCGATGCGTGGCAGAAAGAGGAAGGGAATAGCATGCATCGTTGGTGTGTGTTGGAATTGGAAGACCAGCGATTGCGTGTGAGGTGGTGCAACGAGTAGATCAGAAGTTGTGCTACACAAACAGAAGCGAAAAAGGGTAGAAAATGCATACAGCAGTGCGTGGCCAATGCGTGACCAGCAGCGCCATCGCGTGACCGGCGGCGCGGGGTTACAGTTTGCCGATGCATGGGCAGTAAGCTCTCTGTATAATTGTCCTTTCCAAAACCGTAGCTTAATTGCATAATTGGGTTTTAAAAAACGTGTTTAGTTTGACGTTAATTTCGATTATGGGTTTTATGCTAAGTGTTCACTAGGAACCCGTGAATCGAGTCATTAGGAGCTTTTTTTATTTACTTGGAAACTAAGTAAGTGGCTTCGCTCTTGGATAAACCTTCGGACTATGTCACATGAATTGTATGGTGCTTATGTTATGTTGATGGATATCTTGTTGAGCATGATGTGTATGATAAATATGGTATATATATTGGTTGTCGTGGGAATCATGTGTATGTTGATTATGGATGCTAGAGGCATCATATGAATGTCATATTTTAGATTCCATGGGCATCATATGTATGTTGTATATTGAATGCCATGGGCATCGCACATATGTTATATGTATTTTTGGGACCTATGCATGAATAGAGTGCATGTTGCATATTTGCATATGATGGTGACAACCATTTTTCATTACAGTGAGGTCGGTGTGGGTGGAAACTTGGCTACGCTGACTAAATACTTTTATCATTAGTAGTAGACTAGTGGTAGGGTTTCCTAAAAAATCCACACATGTACTTCAAGTGAGACGTTGAAGGATGCTATCAATGTCATTGTCACCTAAGATGATATGTGTTGAAAAAGGATCTTATATGATAAGTTATAAAAGCGTCTATGTAAAGCTAAAAGAATAGGTCCCACATGATTTTCATGAGTGTTTGTGTTTGCATGTCTGATCCTAGGGGTCAGGATTACTTATCATGGGTATTTTTATAATCATTCTTTCCTTAAAATACTTTTCAGGTAATGGCAACATAATGCTAGGTGGATGACGAGCACCAATTGTGATATGGGTCATGGTTGAGTTCATTCCAGTCTTCCATATTTTATTTTTATTTTCTTTTATTAGAGTAAACCATGGGAACATTTTTGTATTTGAAACTATTAATGTATTTGGAACCCTTATGTATTTATGTTGAGGACTTTTACTGTTCTGAGTGTTAAATTTGGGATCCCAACAACTTTTTAAATTGGATTTGGAGCTTCTATTTCATTATTCTATAATTGATGTTTCTTTTTCTATGTCTTTATGAGTATTTCCATTAAAGTATGTATACTAGTAACGATCTTAGGAGAATTTGAGATTTAGAAATCGAGTCGTTACAGTTGATATCAAAGCCAACACAGTTCTGTAGACTGTTTATATAGTAAGCACTAATGTATCACCATGGTCATGTAGCAACCATCTCGTCACCACCAAGTATGCCATTACGTTAGTTAAAGTATATATTGATATTTTCTGATATGACTAAGCATGATAGTATATTGCTAATATTGCTAAATGATGTTGCAAATGTTGGGTTAGCTGAATCAGTTATGTTTGTTAGTTTATGACTGTGCATAGAAATGGGTAAGAGCATATAGTGGAAGGTTGAGCACTAGTGAGGATATCATATAACACTGGATATCTTGGTAAAAGAGTAGAACCACAAAGTGACATGAGAAAAAGAGATAGAAAGTACGTATGCATATAGAGGAGCAATTAAGATGGTTCAAATGAGTATGCATTGAAGGAGTGTCGGTATTAAGACCAACTAACTAATTTCTTAAGTAAGAGATGAAGTCATTAATATGCAAATCATAGGATTGAAGAATTAAGGTACTACAATAAGGTTTTTAACTTTATATTGGGCTTGGAATGGTTGGGCTATAGAGGAGGACTCGTAGGCCAGAAAATTAAAGTTGGGCGTAGGAGTTTACCAGAATAGTAAATTTGGTTAGTCCAAGGGACATAGATCTTTTTAATCAGAGTTAAGATATAATGTGGTCCTTTTTAGCAAGATATGTGATGTGGAGTTGCTTTGAAAGATGTTGGCATAAAGATTCGTTGTAAAAGAGGTTTAACCTTCTTCTTGCCTTGGTAGATATTTAGTAAGATCATGTTGACACAATGAGTCAATGGTCTCTTAACAGTGGGTATGTTTAAGTAGCATCAGATGAAATTACATTTCCAGGTTCTTTAAAGAATAAGAACGACTCGAGAGGGTGTTCCTGCAAGTAGCATCAAATTGTGGTTAGAAGTTGGAAACGTTCACCATTCATGTCGATAGACAAACAGGACCCTCACCTAAGGAGAATGGTTTGACAAGTTATGGTTATATATTTATTTATTGGGACCAGTGGAGATCTAATATGTACTAGCGAGACAAGACAACCACCTCGAAGTTTATTTAGATAAGGCTCAAGGAAATACTTCGTTAACTTGGTTAGGAAAGAGCACAGGATTAAGGTCATTAATTCTAAAAGAAGAATTCATTGATAGTGTGAGTAATGTAAGGAGTGGTTACAACCGGTTAACAGTGCCAGTGGGTACAACATTCATCTCATTACATTTATATAAGTGAATTCAAGATAAGTGAGCATCACCAGTAATGTTAAGTATTAATGTTAGGTTTGTGGTGTCCTCAGTATCGACGGTGCTGCGAAAAGTTCTACCACCATGAAACACAGGATTAGGCATGAGATCAGGATGTTTGGTAGACACAAAAGAAAAGGATCTTAAGTGAGAGAAGGTTGTTTCCAAGTGTCACTAAACGCTAAAGACGGTAGCTCACTGAAGAGGTTATGCTTAAAGTTTATCCTTGTGAAGTTTTTTTTAAGGCTTGACAGACTAGGGAAGATGTTTTGGTTTTTTGTTGTTAAGTCAAAGGGATGTACATTAGAGCATAAGGTGAGAAAAGACTCTCATTTAGGCACCCTACTTGGTTATGCAACTATTGATGAAAATCAAAGCAGTTTGGAAGAATTTATGGGACTTAGAAATAGCAACGTTAGGAAGCGAGTTTTGGACTGAAGGGTCTTTTCAGAGACCTCAAGGTACTTGGAGCTTGTACACCCGATGCAAGGAAGAGACTCTAATTCATTTGGTCTAAGAGAATTATATTCTTGGAGATTGGAACTAACGACATTTGACATGAAAAGTCCTATGAGAAAAGTCCAATTCAAAACTTAAGCAGAGATTGATTACAGCACCAGTGCTCACAATACCATATGGAAGAAAAGAATTTGTAGATTAAAGTGATGCTTTCAAGATAGGGCTCAGGTGTGTTTGGATGCAGCATGGCAAGGTAATAGTGTTACCTCACACCAACTGAAGAGCTACGAGCGTGATTATTCCACTCAAGACCTAGAGCTTGCAGTAGTGATGTTCACCTTGAAGAGTTTGAGACTTTAATTACATGCCGAAGGATCCAAATCTTCACGGACTACATGAACTTAAAGTACTTCTTCATCGTATGAGAGTTAAGCATGAGATAACAAAGGTGACTGGAACTAGCAAGGAATTATGACTATAGATTCAAGGACGCTTGTGTGTGTCTAAGGATGTTGGTCGTAAGAACGATTTGTTGGTGGGAGCACACAGCTCACAGTGTCAATTCACTCAAGCAGTGCAAAGTCGTACCAAGATGGGAAGCAAATCTAATAGTGGCCTACATGAAAAAGGATGTGGCAAGTTTGTAAGTGAATGCTTGGTTTACCAGCATGTGAAGGTGCCAAAACAGAGACTAGTAGACCTACTGCAACCCTTAACTGTACCAGAGTAGAAGTGGGAGCACATCTGCATAGATTTCATCACAAGGTTGCCTAAGAAAGCCAAGGGTTATACGGTGATTTTGGTTTTACTTAAGACAGTACATTTCCTCCCTATGAGTCTGTTCATTCTATAGAAGTCGGGCGCAGTTGTACATAGAAGAGATAGTCAAGTTGCACGGTATGTCTATCTCTATTGTCTCCGATAGAGATCCACGATTCTTCTTTACCTTTCAATAAACCTTGTAGAAGGCAATGAGCACGCTATTGGATTTCAGTACCTCCTTCCACCTAGGGACAGATGGTCAAATAAGAGCATTGAAATTAGACTCTAGAGAATATGTGCTGGCTTGTGTATTGGATTTTACAAGAAGTTGGGACTCCCACCTACATTTGACAGAGTTCGCATATTACAATAGTTACTTGGCAACCATAGGAATGTTACCATTCAAAGCACTTTACGAAAAGAAGTGTAGGTCGTTAGTGTGTTAGGAGGAAGTAGGCAAACGGAAGTTGTTGGGGGTCTAAGCCAGTCAGATTACAAATGAGGCCATAACAAGCATCAGGGCAAAAATGCGGATAGCGCAGAGAAGGCAGAAGAGTGATGCAGATACGAGGTGAAGAGATCTAGAATTTAGGAGAACATGTGTTTTTATGAGAGGCCCTTACAAAGGGAGTCCTGAGATTTGGATAGAAGGGAAAGATTAGCCCTTGTTTCATTGGGCCATCTAAAGTTCTGGAGTAGATCTACCTTGTAGCATATCGTTTGGCCTTACTGCCTTCCATTCGATAGTCTATATATTCTTCATGTCTCCATGTTGCAGAAGTTTATAACGATATGTCTTGTGTGATATATTATGAGCATCTGCATATAAGCAAAAATTTGAGTTGGGAAGAGAAGTCGGGTTAAGTTCTTACCAGTAGTAAAGGCCCTTCAAAACCGTGAGATTGCCTTCGTAAGAGTTCTTTGAGGGAATCACCAGCTAGAAGAAACAACATGGGACGAGAAAAGGAAAGAAAAACTAAGCAACCAGAGTTTTTTTGGGATAGAAACTTTCAAGGACGAAAGTTCTTAAAGTGGAAAAGATGTAGGTGAATGATAAAATCATACAAATGAATGTGCAAGTGTGCACAGTCTGCATTAAGTGATAAGTATTTTAATATTGTATCCACAGGGATTAGATGTAGATTTTAACCTATTTGTACTATCTCTTAGTGAATTTAAAAGTAACAAGTTTGAATGGTTGATGGGTTTTTATAACTAATGCTAAATCAATTTAAATGACAAAATAAAAAGAATGTTTTAGCAGTTGTAATGATAAGGGTAAAATGGGTTCGGATTAAGGTAACATGTTATTTTTCTGATATAGAATGTTGAAGCAAAAGAATTGTAGGATCAATTCACACAACAATAGTCTTTCGAAATCCTTCTAGATCTCCCAGATTTCTTAAGTTAATTTTAACTAACTTATATGAGTTGAATTTGTTATTTTCGTGCATTCCTAACCTCCCCACTTAGCTAGCAACTAACCTGATCTAGAGGCTAATGTATTTTAAAAGTAATCTACATCTCATGTTTTCTTTTGAAACTTAGAGAAGGTGTTTATGTGTGATGGCCAGGCAGACATAAACGTTAAACGATAAAAACACTTATACAACAAATCAATCCAACAAGATTTTACTTCGAAACTAAAATCAATTCAATAACATATCCCTTAATTCTCACCCAAGGGTGATTAGTTCATGCTAAAATAAAGAAAAGACAACAAAACAATATCGAAAACAACAAAGGAAAACATAATGTGAATAATCCTAAAGAGTTGTAAAATCGATTTTTCCACTGGTGTAATGAGCGGAGCTGCGTCTTCTCCTTCAACCTCCACGAAGTTCTTCTTTCTCAACTCTTATTTACCAAAAATAAAAGCAAATAGCAACAACAACTATGAACGATGCTAAGGAACGAAGACTAAGAACTGGAATTTTGAGAATTAAATGTCAAAAATCGGATCCCTTAAATTGATAGCCTCATTTTTATATGTATAAGCTCCCTTTTGCAATTAGAAAACTTATTAGGCCAAATCGTCCACGTGGCTTCCATCTAACGGTGGATGGAATTCATAAAAAATAACTTGTTTCCATATTTGAATTTTCGTTATCTTCGCACACCTTCTATCTGTCCATTTTGCTGGATAATTGCTCGATCAATTTTTTCTGCTAAATTAATGCCATCAATTTCCTGCTCAACAAAATACCTCGACTCGGTAGTAATTAACTACAATTCTTCTTAATTCTAATCTAACGCTGGCTTAAATATAATGTTGTGACAATCTGAGACTTCTCAAAAGTAATATAAACACAACAACGACAATTCAAGTAATTACTTCATGAATCAAAGGAAAATATCTTGAAGAATAATTTAAAACCTATCCTAAAAGACTCATAATAACTCTCTTTTTTAGAGTTATCATAACGTCTCGTATTTTATTTTTGACGTTAATTGGGTTAATTTTTGAGTTATTTGTGGAGTTAATTGTTGATTGAAAAATTATTGACCGCTTGGTTAATTGATTAATTATTGGTGGAAATGCGTTAAGATTTTATTTAAAAATTATTGGAAAGAATAATTAATAAGAGAATTGTGGGTTTTTATTTAGAGTTTAATTCTTGGAGGGAAATAAAATGTGTGGGGAAAATTAGAGTTTTGGCTTTTATTTTGGGGGGAAAAAAAGGATGAGGAAAAAGAAAGATAATTAAGGGGATAGAAAACTTGTAATTAAGAGGAGAAGAATATGTTTAGGGTTTGTGGGTGTACCATATATAAAGAAACTAAAGAAACCCTAGCCACTTTTTGGGTTTCCACACAAAATCTCTCTCTCTTTCCTCTCCCTCAAGGCAGCTCATTTCTTCTTCTCCACCAACACGCGCAGATTCATAGAGGCCAAGGTGACTGCTTCCACAAGTCTTCACGGTGGTTCACTAGTGGTGCAACCCCAAGGCCACAAACCCATCTTTCTTTCTCTCCCTCTCTGTCTCTCGTTCACGACCACACTCACACTTCGACGATGCGACTCCTTCTCTGAACGGCGGCGTGTGACTCTTCACGGTGGCGATCTACCCAACAATCCAATGGCGACCTCCACAGTTGTGGTGGTTGAGGGACTTCAATGGTGATCCACTCTTCATGATGGCAATCTGATGGCAACTTCAGATTCTCAAACGGATAGCAGGCTTCACGCGTTAGTTGCAGTAGCATCAGATTTGGCAGGAGACAACGGCACATGGCGGAAAGAGGAAGGGAAGAGCGTGCATCATCGGCGCGTGTGGGAATTGGAATACCAACAACGGCGTGTGAGGTGGTGCAACGAGTAGATTAGCAACTGGGCTACACGGTGGCAACAGCGTCGCATGGCTCAGTGCGTGGGCAATGATAACTCTCTAAAAAGAGAGTTGTTAGGAGTCTTTTAGGCTAGAATTATTGGAGTAATTGTCTTTGATTCATGGAATAATTGCTTGAATTATATTTATTGGACTCTTGAGAACTTTCATATTGTTGAATCATTCTATTTATTACGGCAATTAAATGGAATTTATGCTTAATTGCTACTAATTCTAGATATTTTGTCAGATAAGTGAGGGAGCATTATTCTAGCAGAAATATTGATCGAGCAATTTTAGAGCAAAATTGACATAGAAAACCTGCATGAGAATAACAAAATTTTAAAATACGAAAATAAATCTTTCTTTTTCGAACTTAATCAGCCATTGGATGAATGACACATGGACGATTTGACCGACTTCTAATCACAAGAAAAAAGAGCTTTCAATTGAGAGAGTTGTCGCCAAAGAGAAGTGTTTGAACTTTAACATTTGTTTTCGACTTAGACTTATTCCTTTATCGATTCTCCTTAGCCACTACTGCACATTATTGAATTATCGTAGAAAAGAGCTTGCAGAAGAGAGAAACTTCATTGAATGCTAGAGCAGAAGTGATGATTCTTGCAATTATTTTTCGTGGAACAACCGAAATTTGCAGTTCCCTTAGAGTTCTTTGCATTTACTATTTTCCTTTATTTGTTCCCTGTCTTTTCGACTTTGTAGTATAAACTAATCACTTTTAGGTGATGATTAAGGGTAATGTTATTAATTAAATTGATTTGGAACTAAAATAAATCTTGTAGAATTGAATTGTTTTAAGGGTGTTTTTTATTGCTTAATGGCTATGTCTGTCTAGCCAACACGCATGAATATCTTCTTCATGTTTAGAGAGAAAATAGGATGAGTAGATTACTTTTAAAATATATTAGTCTCTAGATTAGGTTAACAGTTGGTTAAGTGAGGAGGTTAGAGATAATCATTCACCTAATGCACAAAAACAGCAGGTTTAATTCATATGGGTTAATGGGAGTTAACTTAAGATAATTCGGAGATTTGAGAGGATTTCGAGACTATTGTTGTGTGATTTGATTCTGCAATTTTTTTACTTCAGCATTGTGTTTCAAGGAAAATAACATAGTACCTTAATCCAAACCTATTCATTCATATCTCCACAATTTCAAATGCATTCTTTTTTATTCTATCATTTAGTTTACTTTAGCATCATTTACAAAAATCATTAATCATTTATCCTTGTTATTCTTTGAATTCAATAAAACGTTGAGTTAAGAATAGTGCAAAATCTACCATTAATTCCTATGGAGATAATATAATTACTTATCACTTCTGCTAACTGTGTATACTTGCACATCGTTAGTGTGGTTATTATAGCAATTTTAAGCCTCACCATCACAAGCAACAAGCAGCGAGCTCTCAGTATAATTTTCCTTTGTCGAACCTTAGTTTAATTGCATAATTGAGTTATAGAAACTATGCTTAGTTTGACGTTAATGTCAATTATGGGTTTTATGTTGGGTGTTACTAGGAAGTCATGAATCGAGCCATCAAGAGTTCTTGTGAACTACTTGGAAACTAAGTAAGTGGCTTCGATCTTGGAAAAGCCTTTAGAATAGGTCAGATGAATTGTATGATGCTTATGTTATGGTGATGGATATCCTGTTGAACATGATACGTATGATATGTATGGCATATATATTGGATGTCATGACCATAATATGTATGTTGATTATGGATGCCACGGGCATCATATGAATGTTATATTTTGGATTCCATCGACATCATATGTATGCTATATATTATATGTCATGGGCATTGCACGTATGTTATATGTGTTTTTGGGACCTATGAATGAATAAAGTGAATGTTGGATATTTGCATACGATGGTGACAATCATCTCCTATTACAGTGGGGTCGGTATGGGTGGAAACTTGGCTACGCTGACTAGGCACCCTTATCATCTGTAGTAGTAAAGTTTTCTGGAAAGCCCACACATGTAATTCAAATGAGAGGCTGAAGAATGGGATCGAGGTCCTTGTCACCCAAAGATGATGTGTTGAAAGAAGATCCTATATGATAAGTGATGACAGTTTTTATGCAAAGGTAAAAGAGTAGGTCTCACATGATTTGCATGAGTATTTGTATTTGCATGTCTGACCCCGAGGTCGGGGTCACTTACTGAATATTTTTATAATCATCCATTTCTTAAAATGTTTTTCAAGCAATGACAAGAGTATGTTTGGTGGATGACGAGCATCGTTTGTGATATGGGTCATGGTTGAGTTAATTCTAGTCTTCCGCATTTTTATTTGTTTATTTATTAGACTAAATTGTGGAAACATTTTTGTATTTGAAACTATTCATGAATTTTAGAACCCTTATGTATTTCTATTGAGAATTTTACTATTTTGAGTTTTAAATTTGGGATCCCAACCTCTTTTTAAATTGGATTTAGAACTTTTGTTTCATTAATATACAATTAATGTTTCTTTTTCTCCGTCCTTTATGAGTCTTTTCGTTAAAGCATGCATGCTAGTTAGCCTCATTACTGGGCCTGAAGCCCAAAGGCCAATCCAAGCTCAATCCAAAGTCGGTCCAAAGTCAACGTTTGACTGGCTCAGCCCAATCCATCCCTTCCATAAGTTAGATTAGATATAGATCTCTATTTTCTAAATTGGATTAGCTCATGAGCGTGCCTGTTTGAGCCGTATCTGGATCAGCTCGGACCGACCCAAAGATCCAACCCAATATTATCAAATTTAAATAATATATTTATATAATATTTATACTAATCTAAAATTAATTAATATTCTTTCAAAAATAATATTATAATATTTTTTCCCTTTCCAGTGTAAACTCATTTATTGGACTCGTGCATAGAATGATGGAAAGGTATACATACGTAGAACTCAAGAGATAAATCATCTCTCATTGCAAAAAGTAATTACTACCTTTTTAAAAAAAAATTTAAAAAAAATCTCAGTTCACTCCTTCATTTATATTTACTCACATTATAAACTAATTTCAATTTCTTTTTTACATTTCAAAATCTATCCGTTAAGATTAATTATTAATTATAATGTTGGTTGGCAATTAGCATTAACTATTTTTTTTATAAACTAATAGTATTGGAATTTTTTAAATATAAAATTTGTTTATAAATATCAATTTCATTTCATTTTTTCATTCATTCTAATTCTCAATCTCAATTTCTTTAAATTCTAGTGTTTGTGCTCACAATTTTTTTCTTTGAAGTGTTTATGTTCATTGACAAAGGTTCTTCATCTCTAAATTATTCTGATCAATTCAAGCCCGATCCAAAGAGTAAATCCAAGCCCAATCCAATTTTGGCCCATTGAGTTAAGCCCATAGATTAAGCTATGGACTTAAGTTTTAAGAATTGGGTTGGCCCAAGCCCAGCTCAAACAATCGTTGAGGCCTGTAGGGCTTAGGCTAGGGCCAAGCTTAGGCCCTTATATCACTGGGTCAGCCCAACTTGGCCCAACCCAAGGTCAACGGACCTTAACCATTGTTTGGGCTAGGCTTGGATCGCCTTTAGGCTTCAAGCCCAATGATGAAGCTGAAGTTTAATATAACAATAATAATGCGTGCATTACAAATATTAAAAATGAGGTATTCCACAATAGAATCTAATAAGTGAGATTTTGAGCAAGTATTTACACAATCTTCATCAATTTGAAAAAATGATTCATCGAAATATTAAGTCACAATCGATATCAACACATCCGAGATTGCAAAATGTTTGGAATAACATATGTTTACAATATAAAAAACATCATATTGCTATTAAATGATGTAATTTTTTTAGACTTGTGCCTAGTTGTCAATGAATCGTTATTTATTTTTCGATCATCGTTACTATGTATTCTTGAACTAATGCACACGGTTAGCGAAGTACTGAAGCTGATTAAGTTATTTGATATAGTTAAATTTTTATTTAAAAAAATTACAGATTATCAGTATGCACAACCAATAAGAACTTGGGGAAATAACAACTTTACTCGACTTAAATGGAACACAAGTTTCAGAACATCAATGAATTTCAACGCACGATGAAAGATATGTTCATGGTACAGAAATTATCAGTTTGACAAAAATAAAGAATGAAGGTTCCAATAATCTCAGAATTGCCTGCTCTTGGCACCTGCAAATATACAATGCTATTTTACCACAATCTTCCCCACTAAATTTCATGGTCCTTTCTTTCTATAATTTTACCATGTCACAGTATTTCTCCTACTTGAAACGATCAACTACGACATAATAATCCCGCAATCAGAAGCAAATAGATCTTAAAATACACGAGCAAGTACTGATCCCAGCTTCAATTGAGAACGAACAAGATTATAAACACTACGCTGAACTAATATGGTTCTGCTCTAACATCATCGCATTGCAAAAGATTTTGATTTGTAGGTCACAAATGACCAGTACGTAACCCCATTTGCGTCTCAGGTGGATTTTGGTTTAGAACTAACTCCAAAATTGTAAAAACAGTATTTAACTAACCTGCTCTCCAATTAAATCGAGACCAACGACTAGAAATGTGATACCCTGAAATAATAGGAAGTAGAAGTGAATCCCTTGAGCAGATAACAAACTTCTCACCGAGGCAGTTAACAAAATGAACGCAAGAGCCAATTCCTTCCTGTACAAACGATTTCTTTTGTTTTTCCCTGCTTTTTTCGATATCTCAAGCTTGGTCAGTTCCTGAAGACCTGAGTCCGAGGACGATCGATGAAGACCCGTGCCTTCAACTAGAGGATCTGATTCTTTTTCAAAAGCAACTAGATCATTTTCAGATGATCTTCCCAGTTTTTTCGTCACTATCCATTCATATGAACTTCCAAAGCGGAATAACCCTGATATCATGGCATTGAATTTGGTAACGGACATGGTGTTTTCAAATAGAAGATAGGGGACTATAAAGGGAAACGATTGTGGTGCAGGGAGAATATTTAAGATGGACATGATTCCGGGAACATAGCAAACAACCCAAGCTGGCAGATGAGCTTCCGGAAGGAACATAGTCAGGGGGAGAATGATGCAGAATAAGGTAAAGGAATAAAAGGGAAGGACGAGCTTTCGCAAGAGGAAGAAAAGAAACATCAAATTGGCTTTCTTCTTCCAGCTCACCTGGAACACAAAATCAAGTGTTAGCAAATACTAAGCATGAAAGTAAGTATTTGAAACTTGCATACAAAATGTTAATGGAGTTAAGTCCTGGTAAATGGATTGAATTTGTTATGACATTTTAAAATATAAAATAAAATTTAAAATGAGAGAGAGACAACCTAACAAGCGACCATACATCTTTCCAAGACCTAACAAGTGACCATAAAATTCAAAATGAGATGTTGAGATCAATTTCAGCTTATTGTAATACTCCATGGTGCATTGCGGGGAGACTTTCAATGCAATCCGCTGTTCTTCTGAGAAATCCACTGGAGGAAAAGTCATTAGGAGTATACAAAAATTCAACAGTATCATTGAGGAGCTACATCTCTTGGAAATTCATCTGATTAGTGGTAAACTTTCTTTGTCCAGGATGGGAACTCATCCAATTCAATCCTTGTTAGACAGATTTTTTGTCACAAAGGAGTGGGATCAGACTTTGGATAATTCAACTAATTCCAAGTTAGAAAGAATCACCTCGGGATGATTACCCAATTCTTCTTGAAGCTGGATCTTTTAAATGGGGGCCTTGTCCTTTTCGGTTCGAATTTTTCAAGGCGACCCTAGGCGGGCGCCTATGGCGGGAGGTGAGGCGGCCTGGGGCACCTACGCCTTGAAGGTGTCCATGGTGAGCACCTTCAACAAGGCGCTCGCCATGGTGCGCCTTGGCCCGCCTTACAGCGGTATCGTCTTAGTGCAAGGCGAGCGTTTGGGTGAAGTCTCGCGCAAACCCTAATACGTTGCTTATCGTTCTTTTTCATCTTCTTTATGTTCGCGTTTGCATCCACGCGACTCTTCGTCTCCTTCTCCACGTTCACTTTCAACCGGCTACTCTTTTTCTTTGCGTATGATGGGTCGTGCTCTCTTAATTTTTTATTCTGTTTTTACTTCTTCTTTTTTTAATTCTGTTTTCATTTATTTATTTATTTATAATTCTGTATTCATTTATTTTTTTTAAAAAAATCATTTTCGTTTATTTTTTAAAAAATTATGTTTTCATTTTTTTTTAATTATGTTATCATTTTTTTTTAATTCTGTTTTCATTTCTTGTCTCTTTTTTTTTTTAATTCAATTGTAATGATGATTATTATGGCTTTTTGATGTTTTATTTTTCATTATTAATGTCTTTGAACTTGATTATTATTGAATGTTTTTAACATTTTGATGTATTTCTTATTTAAAATTTTGATATTTAAAATTGTGACTATATATATATATATATTCATTTATTATTAAATTGTGCCTCCCTTCACTCAGGCCTCACCATTCTATCGCCTCGCCTTAAGGTGATCAAAGGGCTTGTCGCCTTGAGGTGCGCCTAGCGCTTTAAAAACATTGTTCGATTCTACCATTCATGGTTCAATGAGAAGGAATTTGTTAGTTTAATTGAGTCCAAGTTATTGGCTGATACTTCATTTGGTTGCGCCAGTGTCTTACTCAGAAATCGCAGGAATGCTATTAAACAGTGGATTTGTCAACAAGAGAAGAAAATTAAAAAAAAAAAAAAAAAAAAACCCATAATATTTGCTGAAATAAGAGAGACAAGAAAGAGGAAGCTTTTTCTATTTCCAAAAATGATATCTTCAAGAGATGCACTTTTTGATATTTGCATACAAAATGTTTGAGCAAGATTATCGCTAGAGTCCTATCCGAAAGGCTAATGAAATTCCTCCCTCACACTATCACCAAAAATCAATCCGCTATCGTGGCGGAAAGGTAAATTCTTGATGTATCTTTGATAACAAATGAAATCATTGAGGATTGAAAAAGAAAAAAGAGAAAGTGTAAGTTATTAAACTTGATATAGAGAAAGTGTTTGACAAGGATTCTTCAAGCCAAAGGATTTGGTCAAAGATGGAGAATGTGGATTAGAGGTTACATCTCTCCAAACTTCTCTATCATCATTAACGTGCGACCTCACGGTAAGATCCATGCTACAAGATGTCTTCGAGTGGGTGACCTATTATCACTCTTCATCTTTATCATGATTATGGATTGCTTGAGTAGACTTTTGTCCCATGCGGCAAATAGAAACATTATTAAGAGTTTTGATGTGGGGAGAAAAGAAATAAGCTTGATATTCACCATCTCTTATTTGCTGACAACACAATACTTTTTCCAACAAATTTGTTCAACATTGTACACTTTTTTTGAAGAGGCATCGGGCTTGAATATCAATAGGAAAAAAACTGAATTCTTGGGCCTAAAGTTGCTCCCTGGCGAGGTGGAGATTCTAGCAAGGAACTTTGATTGGAAAGCTGGTACATGACCATCCACATATCTTGGTCTTCCTCTAAACGGTAAGTACCGATCTTTGTCCTTTTGGGAGCCAATGATAGAGAAATTGCACCAAAAGCTCCAATATTGGAAAAATTCCTATATCTCCAAAGGTGGGAGGCTTATCCAACCCACTCTAACCAATCTCCTGATCTATTACATGTCACTTTTTGCTATGCCTTCTAAGATGGTCCATAAGCTTGCTACAGAAACTTTCCTTGGAAGCAGTGTGAAGAAAAATCTAGCTCTCATCTCAATAATTGGGAAAGGTCCTTCTCCCCATTGAGATTGGCTGCCTTGGTATTTGTAAATTGAAACACAAGAACCAGGCTCTCCTCGCAAAGTAGATTTGGAGATTCTTCAAGGAAAAACATGTGCTACATACGAAAGTTATTGTTGCTTAATATGGGTCCCAATTGGAAACAAGCTGCCTAGTTCATCTTCGGCGAGGGGCCCTTGGAAAGTTATTCTCCACCAGCAAGCCCTCATTCACGCTAGATCTTAACAAAAAAATTGGAAATGGAAAAGGAAAATCCACATCTTTTTGGCATGACTCTGGGCTTTTGGATACCCCTGGAAAGGGTATTCCCTTTGCTTTACACAGTCTGTCTCTAAAAAAAAATCTGCAGTCGGAGAAACTTGGGGAAATGTGGATGACTGATGAAAATCAGTGGAACTTAGGCCTAAAAAGGAACCTAAAAGACAGTGAAATTGAAGAATGGAGCACACTTATACAACGCCTGTCCTCCATAAGGCTTACTTAATCTGATGATAGACTGGTATGGAACCTTGAACCAAATGGTTTGTTCACTATTAAATCTCTCTTAATTGATATGAATCTTCAAAGGGGATCGCCCTGGATATCTATGATTGCATTTGGAAAGACCACTATCCAAAGAAGATTAAATTCTTTCTTTGGAAACTTAGTCACAACGCGATTAACACCCACGACAAGCTACAACATTGAAAGCCATACATGTATTTTCCTAACTTGTGACTATGCCTTGGCCTTTTGGAATATGATTCTTTCCTCCTTTGTTTGGTCTATCGCCTTACCCGAAGATCCTTATCTTCTCCTTTCATCGATATTTACAGACCACCCCTTCAAGAAGGAAAAGAAATTGCTTTGACTGAATTTCATAAGAGCTTTCTTTCGGAGCACATGACAAGAATGAAATAAAATAATCTTTAAAGATAAGGAACTACATCTTCATCCTTTTCTGGAAGCAATAGAATTTTTAGATATATCTTGGTGTAAATTTTCTCCTCTTTTCAATCACTATAGCTATTCTTCTATTTTGTCCCATTGGAGAGTCTTTTTTAACTCCCTTGGGTTGGGGTCTCTTTCCCCTTCTTTTGTAATTTCATATGATCAATGAAATTATTTCTTATCGCAAAAGAAAAAAGAGATGTTCCAGAATTATATGTCAGTGGAAAGAAATTTGATTAAAAAATGTAAAGTCCACTGGCTCAAAGAGAGATGAAAACACAAGCCTCTTTCACAAATTTCTCGCAGCAAGAAAGAGAAAAGCCTCGATAGTTGATTCATCTAATAATTAGGGGTAAATTCTTCTCAACCAGTCGGAAATAAAATCTGAAACTCTGGGCTTCTTTGAAAATCGTTATTGTAGTCCAGGGAAACAACGTTTACTTCCCAGGTGACAGGATATGGCCTGAAAGAAAGTTTGACGAGGTTTCAAAGAAGATGCCCATGGTTAACCATTTCTCCCAGCTGGTGCTCTCTATGCAAGGCTGACAGTGAACTTTGTCCATTTGGGCTCAACTCACAAGTGCTTTCAATTGGTCTCTTGCTCAACCTGCTACTGTTAAGGAATGGCTGTAATTGTGGGTCTCATGGATCACCCCTTCTCTAATTGTAGAGAAGTCGTAGGATGAACATCAACCGAGCCTTCATTTGGACCATATAGAACGAATGCAACACATATTTTTCATGGAAAAGAGCGGAGCTCATACGAGATTTTTTTTTTTTTTAGAAACATTTTTTTTATAAGGGACAATTTCATTGATGTATGAAATTTACAAATAGAGAAGGATGAGCCCAAAAACCAAAGGAGTTGTAGATTTTTTAATAGAAACATCATTTCATTGATAGAATGAAAATGAGGGTTACGAAAAAAGGGGAGAGCTCCATCAATGGATTTACAAAAAACATCTCCAGTTGTATAAAAAGGAGGAGAAACTGTAATTACAAAGGGGATACATCCCTTTACTCCAAATAAACAATTAAAGAGGATAAAATCTGTAAGGCCTTCTGCGGATTGATGTTTGCTCTGAAAGATTCTTCCAATACATTCATTCCATAATGCACATAAATAGGCTCTGCAAAGGTTCAGCCATAGAATTTTTTTGCTGCCTTTAAAAGGATGACATAGAAGAATAAGGGTGAGCCAATCATGGATATCATATCCCTAGGTGAAGTAAGAGCCCAACCAAACTTCCCCAAGATGCATCCCCATATATGTGCTGAAAATTTGCAATGGATGAAAATATGGTTATGTGATTCATTGTCAGCATAACAAAGACAACACCAACTTGATGAAAAAGACATCCAAGGGTATCTCTTTTGAAGTCTATCATGTGTGTTGAGGTAGACATGACTGATTTCCTAAACAAGAAACTTGATTCTCTTTGGGTATTTATCCTTCCAAATAACTTCATGGAAGCCCGGATGAGATTAAGGAAGCCTCTCTCATTTTAGCTCTTCCGTGGTGCAAAAGAATCTTTCCTTTTAGAAATTATCGTCTCTCCTCACTCTTGATTAATTGGATAATTTTTTTGTAATCACTTGAGTCTCTCTCCCTTTTGTAACATCACATCAACGAAATTGTTTCTTATTCAAAAAAAAAAAAAAAAAGAGTTTGATGAGGCTAAATATGGGCTGCAATAAAGGCATTAGGCAAGAATAAGGCCCCTGGACCAAATGGTTTCAACCTTGAATTCTTAGTTAAATTTTGGAAATTATCCAAAGATGATTTCTTTTGTTTGTTTGAGAAATTTCACAGAAATGGTCATATAGATTCTTGTTTGAAGGAAAAATTCATTTGTCTTATCCCAAAAAGGAAAAAGCTTTAAAGGTCAAGGATTTTAGACCTAAGTCTTACTACTTTGACTTATAAAGTCACTGCTAAAGTTCTTGCAGAACGATTGAAAAAGGTCGTTAATTCCACAATTGCTCCAAATCAAAGTGCTTTCATAGAATGTAGACAAATTCTTGATTCAATTTTGATTACCCATGAACTTGTGAAGGTATATAAATTGAAGAAAAAGAGTGATTGGTTGTTGAAGTTAGATATGGAGAAATCATTTGATATGATTGATTAGGACTTTCTAGAACATGTTTTAAAACAAATACGTTTGGATAATGGGGTGTATTCAAAACACCAAATTTTTAGTTTCTAATAATGGGCGACCGAGAGAGAATTTAAGGTTCAAGGGGTTTAAGATAAGGGGATCCTTTATCACCTTTTCTATTTCTAATGGTAGGAGAAGTGTTGAGTAGTTGCTAGAAAATATTCATTAGGAAGGCTCCTTTGACCGTTCCATTGTTGGCAGTAAAAAGGTTCATGTTTCCCATCTTCAATTTGCAGATGATACATTATTATTTTGTAAGGACGATGATGTATTGTTAAACTACCTTATCAATGCCATGGAAGCCTTTGTATGATTGTCTGGTTCAAAAGTTAATTGGGGTAAATCGGCTATTTAAGGTTTTTGCATCGATTCTTCTTGAATATCCCATGTTGCTAGATTTCATTGCAAGGAAGATTGCTTGCCAATATCTTATTTGGGTATGCCGGTTGGGGGTAATCCAAAATCTCTCGATTTTTGGAATCCCATTCTTGAAGAGATTTCAAAGAAATTGGCCAAATGGAAGAAATTTCAGCTTTCAAGACGGGTACAGCGAGACTTTGTAATTCGATTTTAGTCAAGATTCCAATATATTTCATGTCCTTATTTTTAATGCCTTCCAAGGTGCGCTTATTTTATTTTATTTTTTGAGTTCAACAACACGTGGGAGTGGAGGAATTCGAACTCATGACCTCTGGGTTAGGAAGATATACCTTTAACCAGTTAAGTTATGCTCAGTTTGGCAAGGTGTGCTTATTAATTGAAAGAAATGTGAGAGATTTTTTTGGAAAGGAAATTCAAATGTATGATTAAGCCATTTAGTATGCTGGAATTTTTGTTCAAAAGAATTAAAAAAGATGGTGGTCTAGGCTCTGGGGCGTTAAAGTGGAAAAATCAGGCCCTTCTTACAAAATGGGAATGGAGATTTGATCAAGAACAACCGGCTTTATGGAAATCAGTTATATCCAGCATCTAAGGTCTTGATTCTTTTGGTTGGCTCCAATCAAAACGGTTGTCTCCAGTGTCCTTGGATAAATATTTCTAAGATTTGGAAATCAGTGGATCATCATTCAGAATTTGGAAATTGTAGGCGTATTTCCTTCTAGCATGACATTTGGATAGGTGATTCTCCTCTTAAAGTCTCTTTTCCTTTGTTATTTAAAGTCGTTTCTGATCCCTTTTGTTCAATTTATAAAAATTGGGATGGATCTCTAATCGACCCGCCATTAAGAAAGTATATCAAAGAAGGAAGAAGATAAGGAAAGAAGCTGAGGGTGTTAATGTAAATAATTAAACTAATTAGTTATCATTTGGTTGGATAGTAGTTAAGGTGTGGGGACCACGTTTTGTCATTAGATTCCTTAGTAGGTGTTTGCTAGCTGAATATTGTACCTTATTTTTTATTAGTTTGGAAGGATTGTAATTGATAAATAAATTCAGCTCTTATCAATCTCTCCTCACTTGGACGATAAAGACTAGAAGAAATTTGAAAGATCTTGAATTTGAAGAATTCTCTTCTCTTTTATCATTATTAAATTCGGCTAAGGGTGGAAGGCGATAGGGTGATTTGGGAATTAAATTCTTTAGGGGCCTTTTCGATTAAATCTCTATCAAGTCTGTTATCTTCTTCGAAACATCATTGTCTAAGGAGGAATTTTTATCAATATGAAAGACAAATAGCCCAAAAAAAAAGCTAATGTCCTTTCTTGGATAATTCTTTTTGGGAAATTGAATTCGGATGATATGTTGCAAAGGAACTTCTATATTCAGTCTTATTGCCATCAGGGTGCTCTTTTAGTTATGCAGCAAAGGAAAGTCAAAGTCATATACTATACCATTGCTCTTTTGCTTCAAAGATATGGAACTCTTTTTTCCATATGTTCAAGATTTGTTGGGTCTTTTCAAAGGATTCAAGAAGCAACTATCAGCTTCTCTTTAGGCGTCTCTCCCCAAATTCATCCTCTATGGACTAATGCAATTAAATCTATTTTATCGGATCTCTAGTTTCAAAGAAATCAACACTTTGAAGAAAAGAGAAGACTTTGGTTCAAATGCTTCAACAGTGCTAAATTCAAGGCTTCTCATTGGTGTTCCTCATCTAAACTTTTTGAACGTTATTCAGCTGGAGTTATTTACACAAATTGGGAAGCTTTTTCAATTTTTCCTTAATCGTTGTTTCTTTTTTATTTCGTTGGTTTCATTTTATGCAAGTTTTCTTCTCCCTCCCCTGAGAGTTTGTATTTTTGGATCATTTGTATCTTTTCATTATATCAATGAGAAGTTGTTTTTGGTAAAAATAAAAATAAAAATAAAAATTGATGTTGACATGTTGATGACTATATATAACGTAAAGTGAAAACAGGCCACATTTCCATGCTTATGATTATGATACAATCCACGACAACATCTCACTGAAGCATTTAGCTTCCAGAGATGAATATTAAGTAATCCTTCCCTAACGTCATTGAAAGAGCAGAAACATCACTCACTATTCCACCCATCCCATCCCCACCCCACAGGAAAAAGGACAAGAATAAAAAAGGATTTTCCTCCAACATGTTTGGCATACTTTCTACAGCCAACAGATATTGAACTCCTGGGAAATAGTAAACTCTCTTTCTAGGACGAAATAGTAACATCTCTTGAAATGTTTTTTTAATATTATTTTAGAAGGGAATGCACCATGGGTTTTTGTCAGAAGTGTAAACTATAAATCCACATAATGAGTTCAAGACAGAAACCTTAAATATCCTGAGTTATAGACGTTCTAGGCTATTACGATATTCCGTGAGATTGGTTTAGGACATGGATGATTTAAATTTCATCCACCTTTTCAATCTTTCAATTGTCCAACAGATTGTTGACGAGACCAGGCAGTTTCTTGAGTTTAGCTGCTCAAATATGTATCCTTTTAAGCCCTATTGGGTGCTGCTGTCAAAGTCTCAGAAAATATTAAGGACAAAGAACTTGTTCATGGTTTGAGTGAGACAGAAAAGCTCAAATATTGTCTATCTCATGAGCAAGACAATAAATCTAAATTGACATAAATGTTACAGTTGCATCTATGCATATAATTAGGCATTTGTAGGCTTTTGAAAAACTTGCTTATTTCTAAAGAGTTTGAAATAGATCTAAAACACTTGGTTTCCTGAATTACTAGAGGATACAAAAACCCAATGAAAGCATGATTCTTGTATTAAAAAAAATTGAAAAATTAAAAAAATAATAATAATAAGTTTCCTGATGAAGGAGTCTCAAGGGTGAAGGGATTTCTGAAGATTGGACAACCGTACAAAAACTTCACGGTGATTTTTCAAGATAGTAAGAAGAGAAATTCGGATTCAGTACTTGGCTCTTAGGCAGAAAAACAGTGTTCAGCTTTGAAGCCTTTTACAACATCCCCTATACATTCAGAAGGAGTACTAGATGACTAACTGGAATAAAGAAAAGTCATTGATCCAATTACCCATATAGAATAACCGAACATTTTTTTCCGAAGAAGAAATCAACTTAACGTTTGAAAGATTTAAGAGCAATTTTTAGTTCTATTAAGTCTTTTCTTGCAATTACAGAAAATTGAAAATTCACACATTTTATACAAACTACAAACAGAAATTCCTACTTTTAAGCCTTCAGGTTATGATTGAGTACCTTAGATCTTATTTTACTTCTCACTCCAGTCAGAAGAAACCAATGAGATTATATTCAAGCATGCCAACTCATATCCAAGTCTCGAGTAAAAAAGTAATTTGCTCATAGAATGGATAACAAATAAGTACCATACCTTTGATTTGAGTATATCAAAGAAGCACAAACGAAACAACTGCATTGGGCCTGAATGCCAGCGGTGTTGTTGTTTCTTGTATGCTTCATATGACTCTGGAAGTTCACAAAGGCACTGAAAAATTAAACGGTTAGAAAATATTGTCATTGACGACATTATGATGAAGTTTCAATCATCAAAATCATCACACACCTTCACATCATTTAGATATATGAACTTCCAGCCACAAAGATGAGCACGAACAGCAATATCCATGTCCTCAACAGTTGTTCTTTCTAACCAGCCCCCACATTCTTCTAGAGCTTTAATTCTCCAAACTCCAGCAGTTCCATTGAAACCAAAAAAGTTGATAAACAAGCCATTTACTTGCTGCTCGACCTCAAAATGGAATGATAAATTGATGTTCTGCAATCTCGTGAGCAAGTTTTCGTCCTTGTTCACAAATGCCCACCTTGCTTGGACCAATGCAAGTTCATCATTCCCCTAATGGAAAAAATGTAAACATTTTATTATCGTATTTGGGGTCTCTCCCTAACTCATGAAGGATGTTGCATAATTGGAAAAATGGCTCAATGTTGTGGAACCCTTGATGATGGAAATTTTGCGGTTAGAAATTGCAAAAACATATCAAGTATGATCTGAAGCTACCATTAGTAGAATAAAAAATAGGAAATTTAAAAAATGGGGAGGGGAGAGGAATAATAGGTGCTTCCTCCCAAAATCAAATTGTTTGATACGTTATCCTAGTTTAGTTAGAACTAAGGCCTCTCCCAGTAAGTTTCCTTATCCTAATTAAGTAGGAAACCTGATTAAATTTCTTCAGCAACCCCAAATATTATAAAAGTCTAGCTTGAACTTCACCAAAAGGCTCCAAGGTCAATGCAATTAAACCCAAAAAAGGGAAAAATTCAAGAGCAAGGGCCAATAATTCCAGGACACATTGTAATAACTGTCTAGAGCAACCATGCTTCGATGCTCATAGAACAATACTCTTAATGCAAGCTTTTGGATCACCAGGACTTGGATTTTATATATGTACACTGTCAGTGGGATGGTGGGAAAGGAAGAAACTGCATGTGAGGGCATTTTTCTGATGAGCAAAAGTTGACATTTACTTGCTGTAGATGTTAAAGTCAAGCCCCAAGTCAGAAAGACCTAGGAATTATGAAATGAAATTTATTAAAGATAAGCCCAGGTTTAAGCTATATACAAGAGGTTTCTTCTCTAGTTGAGTGATTGAGTCAAACAGTTTTCAAAAATAATAAGCCATATTGATAAGACGCAGTGATTCCAAGGGACTATCAAATACAATTTACTTTCAGTGCATATAAGCTGTAAGAATTTATTAAGAACGTTGAGACTTTTCTCTACGTCCAAAGGGAGTAAATGTGACAAAGAAAAGCATTTCTGCATCTTATACAGGCTATTCAATTAAATTTACCTTGAAATGTGGAATAGTTTTCTTTAAAAAGTCTGGTCCTGGCT
The DNA here is from genome assembly GCA_026257165.2 of Telfairia occidentalis. Classification (NCBI taxonomy): domain Eukaryota; kingdom Viridiplantae; phylum Streptophyta; class Magnoliopsida; order Cucurbitales; family Cucurbitaceae; genus Telfairia; species Telfairia occidentalis. Next base: position 8,056,651 of record JAOANK020000022.1, on the reverse strand, counting down.
GAAAATCTGCATCAAAGATTGCCACAAACTCATAATCTTTTACATAATCGCACCCCATTGCAGATTTGAGATTCCCTGCCTTGTAGCCTGTACGTATGAGACGGTGTCTATACAATATGCAAACACCTCTCTGTTGCCATTTTTGTACTTCAGCCTTGATAAGCTGTTGAACATCTAGCTCATCAGAATCATCTAAAACCTGTACAAGCATTTTATCCTTTGGCCAATCCTGGATACAAACAGCTGCAATAGATTGTTGGTAAACCTGTCCACCCACCAGGGAGTGTAAGTATGAAACTTTTTAGGAGGTAATATGAAAGAACAAAAGAAACACAAAAAGAAAAAAAAAATTAATAAGAATGTAGAAAAGGTAAGTTTACTAGCACAAGCAGACAAGCAAACGGGATGCTTAATTTGGTTATATAAATATATATACATCATAGAAACAGGTATTTCATAGACAATGACAAAATATGCAATAACTTCTTCAGACTAGAACTCCAGGAGAAGCTACAAAAACAATAGAATCCCATATCTCATTGGCATTTTCAGAAACATTCTGAGAAACCCTCCTATTTCTACCACCCAAAGAATCTAAAGAAGAGGTCAAGGATTGGACTAGAGGATCCTGGCTATTATCTTCCTAATGGAATATTTGGTTTTGAAGTACAACCTCAAACTTTAAACACTTATAAGAAGAATTGCTTTGTTACTAGAATTTCTTCAGGAGAAGTTCAAATTTTTGTTTTTTTTGTTTAATGACAGTAAATAACATGGATTAAATTGGTGAAAATGACATCTTTGGTGGATTGTAGTGTTGAGAGTAAAAGTTTGGAGACTAACCAACTTCACTACCACAATTTATCGCAGCTAGAACACTTGGCTCATCATTCTTGACACCAGATATCTCTTCAAACAACATAAGGAACTTATTCAAATTACTTGAAAGACTCTCCTCTACCTCAAAAAAAATATAACAGTATCACCAGAAGACTGTAAACAAGTAAGATGGACCCTCTTCCAACATTACCAAAAGTCTTAGATAGTCTCCTTGCCTCCATGTGGTAGATTGACAAGCATATCCATAATCCACCCCCAAAAATAATTAAGAAACAGAAAAACGGTTATCTGTTCTAAAATAATCTAAGTATTCTCATAAGAACACTCAGATTTTAGTAAAGCTTAAGACAGTTACTCATCCAACTGTCCATCTTCTTCGAAAACCATTCTTTCTGAAACTCGGTCACGTAATGCTCTATCTACATTATTATATGCTCTAACATAAATAAAGATGAATACAATCCTCATTTTGACTTTAATACATTAGCCACAAACCATTAAAGATCTGCTTACCCAAACAAAAGTTCCTTGATAAAGAGAATCCATACTCGAATGACCTTCTTGATCCAAGCATAAAGGCCAACATGCTAAACCCTAACCTCAGATCCTAATTGATCTCTAGTCACCCACTCCACAGATCCTATTAGTTAAAAGATGATGTACATTTGGTTCACAGTGGAATCAATAATCCCTATATCATGAAACTTCTGAAACACCTTCATCAAGTCCTCTTTGACAAATCCCGATTCTTGACCATCAAGAAAGAAAACTGGAGAGAACCCAAGAAAGACCAGAGAATTGGACCCACCAAACTAAAAATCACCTCCCTAATTACCTGCAATTCAGAACATATCTCAATCACTACCAATCCTGAGAGTGGAGGGCATTGAGTACCATACCAGTTTTCAATGTCCTCATCGTCAAGAATTTTTCCTCCTCCACAAGAAACTAAGAAACCAAATTTATCCACCTCCAAGCGTTTTCCATCCAACTGAAATAAGTACTATAATGCTCCTCACAGATGACAGATCCATTTGATTTTTGCATTTTTCTCCAGCATGACTCTTCATTAGAAAGCAGAATAGCAGTAATGATCATTATGAAATAGTAGTATTCGTCAATAACTTTGTGGACAGACAAAACTATCCTAAATCTGAGTGGAAGTAACGGAATGTATATTTAAACATTGTTCAGCACTAATTAATTGATTCACGTAACAGTTCTTAGAAAACAAAACGCCTAACTCTACCGGTGAATTATCACTGCACAATCAACATTATTAAACATAAACATCACATGCAACAAAAAAACGAAAATGGAGTTAAAGAGGGGTCAAGAAACACCTACATCTTCTTACCTCCCTCTCATTGCACATGGGAATCTGCACCAACACCATTGGATAATCATCAGAACTAGCAGCATTTTCGTCAGAGGCAGAGTACTCGAATGCCGCCACAGGCTTCAATCGCCTGAACTTGATCCAGAAACACCCCAGCATTAAAACTAGACGATCCACTGACTGGATCAGGAACAACACAATGCACACATTGGTCAAACTTTGCAGCGGTGGAGCCAAGTAATTTGCGCGAATCCCAAGCCAATTAGCATACAGAAACCCTATCATTCCAAGCACCTCCGCAGATGCAGAACTCACCGACGGCGGGCTGAAATGCCAGCCATTAAAGTACGCCACAAGCTCAAAAACGAGCAATAGCAGCACTATAATCAAAAAGGCTTTGATAACCTTATAGAGCCGAGACGAGGCCGAATCAGCTGGAGAATCCGGCGACGCGATCCGACGATTGGCAGTGCGGATAAGGTAAACGACGCCATTGGTGATTGAGGCCAAGGAACCAGCAATCTGCTGGAATTTCAAGAGCCATACCCAAGATATCTGACGGGCACTCCGGGTCCTCGCCCGGTCCTTATCCGCAGTTCGATCTTCGGGAGCTCCGGGACTCCGGATCTCAACGGAGAGAAATGCAGGGGAGGCCGAGAAGTTGTCGGACTTCTCCAGTAAGAATTCGTCGTGGTTCCTTTCTCTCTGCTTGTTCCACCATTCCTGGAACTCATAATTCGGTGTTCGAGACATAGAGAAACCCAGAAATCAGGAAACGAACGAACACAATCACAAGACCCAGATCTCAATTTCTCTGTCTCGATCAATGGGAATCAGTGGGTCATTTTGCTGAGCAAAACCCAGAAATGAAAAAGGGAAGAACTTCAGTATCAGAACACCATCGATTCTGAGCGGGATCTCCCCAAACGAAGTAGCGGAGGTGGAGGTGGAAAATGGAAGCTGTGCTAAAAATAGGAAGCAAGGGTGGGAGATTACACACACTTGGTATATTACGCTTCTTGCCTGGGTGTTTTGTTGGGTTGAAAGTAAAATGTGAAATTTTGAGGCTTCAATTTTCCTTCCTTTCTTCGTTTCGATGGATGAATTGGTAGGAGAAGGCAGGCCATGTGAGGTTCCGAGATTCGAAACTGGCCCTTACGATTCCCCACGCGCTCCTTGCGCCATCGTATGCGTGGGGATTGGATAAATCTGCTGCTTTGTCTCCACTCCAATCCTCCACGCTCCACAGCCCTTTATTATGTTCTATATTCATTTTTACTTTCTTTACCCGATATTTTATAGGCTGAGTCAATTAAAATTTATAATTTATAATTTTATCCATTAAAAGTTTGAGTTTTACACGTTAAATGGTTTAAAACTTTAATGGCTAGATGGAAACATAATTTAATTAATTAAGACATATATTTTTTAAGGTAGTAGATTTCGATATTCTACCCTCACATACTTCACATACTGTTGAATTCAAAAAAAAAAAAATTAAAACTTCAAATTAAACTTGGGTGCACTTGAGAAAATTTTGTGAACTACTGTTTGTTTTGGCTTATTTATTTTTTTGAATTAATATGGAAAATCATTTCGAGAAGACTCAGAGAGAGTTGAACACAATCTGAGAAATTGAATCTCAAGATCGAAAAGTGATGTCGAGTGCAAGTCTTGTAGTTGCACCACAAATAGAGACATATAAAGCCCCACGATGACAAAATTGTCAGTGTTGGGAGTAAGAAACCTCAATAACATTGAGTCATTTGGGGAAGGCCACGTGTCAAGGAAAGAAGCGTGGACCGACCTGAGATGATCTCATGTACACCTGAGGTGGGAGGTCACAAACATTGAAGCTCAGCGTAAAAAATTGCCCTGAGAATACTCCTCGCCCGAGAATGACGCCAGACGAAATGCAGTCAAGACAGAATCTTGCCTTAAATTATCATCATCTGCCGTGAATCACAGCGAGCAAAACAAAATTACCCCAAAGATCCTTTGTCGCTTCGTTATAAATATCGGACAAATTCGAAGATAGAAGGTAACAAAAAACTGTGAGCAACCTATTATTCTCTAGAATTACCTAACTGACTTGAGCGTCGAAGTGTGGATACCTCCACCCCCTCCTTACCTCGTCTTTCTCTGCAAGTTCGAGGTAACATGGCTCTTTGTTCATGTCATCATAAGGGAATTTCGTGCAGAAACATTTGGCATCGTCTATGAGAAACCGATGTCAACTTTATACTATTTAAGATGGTCATATCAGATTCCAACCACTTTGAAACTGAAAAACGTCGGTCTCAGTCCGACAACGAAAGAACCTCTGTCGTCCAGCCAAACCCAGCCCAGCCAGCCAGGAGGGGTGGAAGAGGCCGAGGACGCCAATCAGCCACTACATAGATAAAAGGCCTTGCAAACTTTGGTGCAAGATCAGATGCAAGCTATCCAGGACATGTAAGCACAAATGCAGACCCTGATTAATCACATCCAGGCTGCACAGACCTTCCGTAAGGATTAGAAGGCCCTGGCATGGCCGCACGTACCCCAGGAGAGAGACCCCAAGGTAGCGAGTGCCACACCGAGTTGCCCCCCAAGGAAGGACATCCGTGCTCCGAGCCCCAGAGTGACCTGTCAGCTCAGTGATCTTAGTCACAAAATAGCTAGCAACTGAATCAATCTTAGCACAACCTGCAGAACAAACTCAATGCTATTGGATCGTGTTTAAGTAATAACCTAAATGGTTTATAGTATACTGATAATGTTAGGTACCTTATCTTGGTAACACTATTGGATACGACCCACTTTGTAATTGTTATAAGAGTTGTGAAGTGTTACAAACGGTTATGATCCTAATCATTCATGTGAAGGCATATGAGTGAGAGTATTCTATATAAAGAGTTTGTATAAGACTGGACCGCGAAGTGATTAGTCTCTCTTTATAAGGTCGTTTCTTGTAGAGATTAACATTTCACTAGGATGATCATAGGTAACTCGACCTTAATCCTGAGTGAGTTGTGAATGTCTGCCTAGGAGGGCAATCCTTTGATCTGTATGGGTGAGAGTGGCAGAGTTTTTCGACTCAATAAGCATACTATTTTGGAGATTTGTCTGAGTAAGTAGATGAAAACACAGCTACACGAGGTGAAATTCACTCTTTCCCGTCTCGAGGGTAAGTAGATGAATTGTTCCCTTAAGAGCGGATTTCGAGACTTGAACAATGAGGCGCCTCACCCTCTCACTGGCCAGAGAGGGGCTGGTTATAGTTGGACTATAACTAATTGTTCATTAGAGGGATCAGTGGCGCGTAATAAGTTAGATATAACTACAGGGGTAAAACGACAATTTTGACCCAATTGTAGTTATGAACAATTTCCTGAAGGGTCGACTTACTATCGATTGATTAAATCCATGAACACATAAATATATCTACAGTGCGAAGAGAGCAGATATCGATCTTTAGTGGAGTGACCGACCGTTAATGAATATCAAATAGTTATTAAAGAGTTTAATTAATTAATCTCGAATTATTGGAGCTTCTAATATTTAGGTCCATAAGGTCCACTTGCTAGCTCACTAAGAATTATACAAAGAATAATATTTTGAGAATAATTTGAATTGTTCAAATTATTTAAGAAAAAATTATAAGCTATAATGTATAATTATACATTATAATATATAGTTGATTATAAATATGATTTAAAATTTAACTATATAATATGTGAGAACTTAAACATTTGAATAAGATTGAAATCTCATTTATATGAATGAGATTCATACAAATACTATAGGTTAAAATTTAATATGGATAGGATTCGTATTAAAAACATAGGTTAAAAAAAGAGATATGCATTTAATGTGATTAATATGCATAAGATATAGTTAACTAATTATTTGATAATTAACTATATTTATAATTTTAAATATAATTTTATTATTAAAATTAAATTAACTCCCTATAATGGGTTATGTGGGAGCAAAATAAGGCTCTGCACTTTCTCTCTGAAATTGCGTTGAATACCTCTATGTTGAGAACACAGAGGTTGCTAAAAAAAACATTCTCACGTTGCTTTTCTTCCCTCACAAAAGAAAACGATCTCACAATCTATACTTCTTGATCCTTGAGTATAGCAAGTTCTCCAAGTGGTAGTATTCGTGTTTGTTGCTTAGCTTGAGCTTGATCGTGGTTGAAGAAGAAGTTCTATAAAGGTAATTGTTCTTTTTCTTTCTCTGTATTTCATTTTATGCATGTTTACTTTTCCAAGTTAAATATTGAGGCATGGGCACTCACACGCTGTCGTGAGAAATTCGATTCCTTCAATTGGTATTAGAGCCAGATTGTATGTATACCCTCAATATTCAATTTGGAAGTAAAATTTAGAGAATATGTGGGTGTTATTCTGCATTTTGAATGTTGGTTTGCAAAATGGATGCTTACAAATTTTGGTACTTAGTTTACTGCTTTAATTCGACTAAAGTTGTAAGGGCTCATTGTTTTGGGCATTTAATTTATGTTATCCAGTCTGTATGTCTGTGTCTTGAAGATTGGCAAGAGTTACTGCAAGAATGGAGCAAAATGCCAAGCATTCGAAAGCAGAGAAAAGAAGAAAAGCTGCAGCATTGAGCACGGTATCGCGACAATGTGCTCAACGCTGCAGCACAGATGGCCCAGCGTCGAGACGCTAGGCGGCAGTGTCACGATGCTGCGACACATAGAAGATCTGACGTCGAGAAGTTGTCGTCTGGGGTCGAAACGCTATGGCAAAGAAGGTCTATCGTGGAAACGTTGCTGCTTGGGGTCAAGACACTATGGCAAGGCGGTCTAGCACAGCGTCGCGACGCCATGCATGCTGCAGAACGTGGCTTCGAGGGATCATGTTGCAGTTATTTATATATATATATAATTTTGATTATATAAATTTAATTAAATCAATTAATTAAATCAATATTATTTGATTACATAAATTTAATTAATGCTTATTAGGGTGCCAAAATTTGGTCTATTTTTACTATTTAATTAAGCATTTGATGTATATTTTATTATATTGCATATTGTATGTCATATAGTTTTAAAATTTCACCTTAAGATAAACATATTTCATGCATATTATTTAATATAAATGTTATATTATATAGTTGCATGTTATGAATATCCATGCATCA
>JAOANK020000022.1:7995687-8005906 GCA_026257165.2 Telfairia occidentalis | reverse complement strand
CTTTTTATCGCCTCTCGCCTTAAGGCGATCAAAAGGTTTGTCGCCTTGAGGTGCGCCTTGCGCTTTGAAAACACTGGCGGCATGTTAAATTGAGTTGGATTTCAGCATGAAAAGAGCGAAAATGAGAAAGCAACTTAGAACGATTTTTCATTAAATATAACCCAGTTAGACGAGAATAATTGTCAACAAAAGTAACAAAATAGCGAAATCCAGTTTTAGACACAATTGGACAAGGACCCCAAATATCTGAATCAACTAATTCAACGGGAGCACTAGCTTGTTTATTGACCTTAGGACTCGAACTAAGACGATGAATTTTGCAAACGGACAAGAATCACAATTTAATGTAGACAAAGATTGAAACTTAGAATAAAGTTTCTTTAACACGAACAACGACGAATGACCCAAATGACAATTGACCTCGAATGGGGATGCAACTCCAGAGCAAGCGACCACTTTTGGTAATGGGTGATCGAAAATGTAAAGTCCTCCCGACTCATATCCTCTACCAATAATCTTCTTCGTCATACGATTATGAAACAAGCAATAGCTAGGGAAAAAGAGGATAGAACAGTTGAGATCACAGATAAGTTTACTGACAGAAATCAAATTAAATGAGAGAGTAGACAAATTTAATATGGAGGACCGAGAAAGAGATGGAGTGAGATTAATTGTGCCCGAACCAAGAATAAATGATGTCGATCCATCTGCTAACGTAACAGTGGGTGAAGATGCAGGTGACAAGGGAGTAGAAAAAAGCCTAGAATTACCTGTCATATGGTCTGTAGCACCAGAGTCTTTGACCCAGTTGGTAGAGGATGAAAGAAGGCAATTTTGCATATTACACGACTCAACAATGGTTGCAGTGGGGTTCGATGAAGATGCTGGTGCTTTCAATAATTCCTGGTATTGTTGGGATTTAGCAAATTTATCCTTGGAGACTGTAACCGAAGCTCTAGATGTATCATGAGGGGAGACAATTTGAGCAAGTGGAGGTCTCTAACCCTTATTTAACAGCTTCGTACAATTGAGTTTCATATGACCCGACTTATGACAATAATTACAGACAATATCTGAAGTACGTCTCTGAGAGTCTTGAGAGTCATGTCTCCGATTATCATAACCAGTCCTCTGAGTATTTGTACTCACTCCTTTATGATGTCTGACATCATTGTGTTTGCTGATTAAAGTGCTATTGGGTTGAGAAATAGATGAGCTGGATGAGCCTGATTGAAGATTTTCAGTACGAAGAACTTTATTAAAGGCATCTTGTAAATAAGTTATCTCTGAGGCAGAAAGAATTTGTGCTTTGGTTCAGGTAAAAGTCCATGTAGAAAACACATAACAACTATCTTTTCATGTTGAGCTTGGTGAACTTTAATATCTGTACTGAATGACATAAGCATATTCAGTTCTGCATACGTCTTCTTTAGATGCATAAAATAACTCATAATCGACTGATCCTACTGTTGAGTACAATAGAGTGTTGTGCAGACTTCATATATCTTATTAACTTGCTCTTTTCTTGAGTATAAAAATTCTAAGTACTCTAGTAATTCCTTCACCGATTCACAATGATTCACTAATCCAACCACTTCATCCTCAATCGAATTCTTTTTCTGGAGGTCCAAACGAGCATCATCTCGAAGCTAATGTTTTCTTGTGTCATCTACTGGGCCATCATCAGTGCTGTGGTTATCCATGTTCATACTTCTTAAACAAAAAATAGTGGTCTTACGCCAATCATAATAGTTGGACCCATTTAACTTATGTTCCGTGAACTTTGATGTGAGAGAGACTGTATTGGACAGAAGTATAGGTTTCGTATCAGCCATCGATAATGAAAATTGAAGATAAACCAAAATCGGACAAAATCGACCTAATTCAACAAAAAAACAGATCTGAACGAGTGCAAAATTGGATCTTTTTCTCAAATATCTTCGCACCTGAGCAATATTTTTCAAAACGAAATATACAGACAGGTCGAAAATCACAAACCGAGACAAACCCAGGCGACGGCGACCAAAACAAAACTTCGACAGTCCATCAAGCGCCGGTGCGTGGCGGCGGAGCGTGACGCTCTTGCGTGGCTGTTTCCGGCGAACGACGACGAGGATTCTTCTCCTCTAAAGGCGGCGCTCCTTCCTAGGTGGGTGGTCTCGACAAACGGTCACTCTAACTCAATGACCCAAACTTCAAACCCTAGCCTCACTTGGGAGAGAAGAAACCCTAACGACACTCTATGAAAGCTCTGATACCATGTAAAACGTAATTAGGAGAAAATGTGTTATATTATTCAGTAGGAGAAAGTCTCTCTATATATAGGTACACATGAGAACCGTAATCTAACCTTAAAGGATGTATATTTACTATAAAGGACAAATACATAATAACACATATATATACATATCGTAACACCATCAACCTGTTGGAGTTTTCTCTTGAAGCAACCGATATCAGGGCACTGAGTTTTGATGAATTTCTTGACAATTAGCCTTTTATTGAAATCACCCAAGCCTCTAACATTCCATGTGATGATTTTGATGCTCTCAATGATGGAGATGAAGGTGTTTTTAGTTCAGCATTTAAGAGGAATAACCTCTTGAAGTTCAATAACACAAAGATGGAGAAAACGCTTCTTGAAGCTTTTGGCTGGTCAGCGACTTTGTTCATTGATATCTACTACCTTCTCTCCCTTTCTTTATCGGGGCATCCCTTTAAAGAGAAGAAAAAGCTTCTTTGGATGCTCATAACCAGAGCTTTCTTGTGGGCTACTTGGATTGAAACTTGAAAGGAACCATAGACTCTGTGCATTAAAAGAGAAGTATTTTGATAGTTTTTTCGACAATTATTTTTTCCCATCTATCAGCTGGTGTAAATTATCTCCACTTTTTCACTCTTATAGTTTTTCTACACTTTTAACCAATTGGAGAAGTCTTTTATAACTCTCTTTAACTCGGAATCTTTTCTTACTTTCTCTTTTGTAATATCATACATCTGTGAAATAGTTTCTTGTAAAAAGAAAAGTGATACCATATTGCTGGCTTCAGACTGCAAATCAGGAGCAAGTAATAAAAAAGCCACACTCAATGTCAACAGGCTTTCATTTTGGATACTTGTTATTGGTGACCTTGATTATAATGGTAACTTCTGATAGAGAATAGCAAACCCTTTAATCATATATGGGAAGAAAATATTTGTAGTTCTGGTAGGTTATAAAGTTGTATGGGAAGAGTTAGTTGTTATGGCTAAACGTTATAAAATCTATCATTTATGAGGTTTGGTTTGAGAGAAATCAAAATTTTTTTTAAGGAAGACTTTTGTCAAGTGACGATGGGTTTACCATTGCAAAATTCAAATCGTCTTCTTGGTTTTCTCTTCCCCATTCTTTTAAAGCTTATTCTCCTTCGGATATTTGTAATAATTGCCATGCTTTCATTTTCCCACTTTAATGCTGTATTTTTATGGTTTTTCCTCTCTTGGAGTCTGTTTCTTTTGAACTCATGAACTTATGTAATCTTGTCATATCGTCGATGAAAAGTTTGTTTCTTGTTAAAAAAAAGTTGTAATTGAGTAATCATGTCTGCATTACTTCTTTTGTTTTCTTATGAGTGTTCTAGTTCCTTTCTTTGATTCCTTTTCTCTGCCATCAGTAAGTAATTGATGTTTGACCAATTTTACCATGATTCTTCCAGATGAGCAAGGTGAGTGTCTTGAGATGGCTTCTGAAGGAGAAAAATCTTATGCAGATGATGATTTACAATCTACCCCTCTCAATAATGAAGTTCTAACCAGTAGTGCCGAAGAATTGCTGGAGGTTGGTTTACGATCTTTTTTGTGCATTTTGGATATATTTTCTGTGACGGTAAATTTATTCCTCGCGCTTTTAATGTTATTGGATGATTGCTGTGTTATCATTTTTCTTTTATTATCTTTCCATGACAAGAAGCTTAATTTTGTTGATTCTTTGTGTCACCTTGATGTACATTGTGATCAAGAAGTGTGGTAAACTTAAGGTAACATAGTTTATGTAGTCATAATGGCTCCTACAAAAAAATTTTATTCGTTACCAGTTTGTTTCAGATTTGCATTGATACTGTCATTTCCAAAGCTATTAATACTATTCTCTCGTGTAATTGTTAACAGGAGACAACTGAAGTACGGAAGCGGCTACTTGACGAGAAGGCTCATACTCCCTTACCTGTATTGTGCATGGAAAATGGGATGGCGATCTTACAATTTTCTGAAATTTTCGGTGTTCATGACAGTTTGAAGAAAAAGGAGAACAGAGACTCTAGATATTGTACTCGTAGAGGTGCATGTCCCACAAACCTTACATGTGGCTATTTCAAGTTCTTTTTGATATCATTTCAAAGTGACATGATTCTTTACGTTAACTGTTGTAAATCTCTACTTTTTTTGTCCGAAAAATGAAGCTACATCATGTGATGCAATACTGTTTTAGCATCGACAATCTGGGCACCAACAGTTTTCCTGGATATCTATTATTTACTTCAGCTTGTAACTTTTTATTTCTTGTTCTTTCTCCCATATTTTTTCAGATAAGTATAGGTCTGCAGATGTATCTGACATTGTTGAAGAGGATGAAGAGGCAATTTTACATGGCTCCAGCCGAGGTGCATCGTATGTGAAGCCAGCATACGTTGTTAAAGATGATACTACTATGTTTGATGAGGATGATCTGGAATATACTAAATTTGGTGTCGTGCAAGGGATTGATGTAATGGCTTCAAGAGTGGACTGGCAACCAAAAGACAATTGTTGTGGTGCAGAACCCATGAAACAAGTCGGTGCAGAAAATATTACCATTGGATCAGATTCATTCTTGTTTAAAAAATTTTACCCCCTTGATCAGCAAAATTGGGAAGAGAGGATTTTGTGGGACAATTCTCCGGTCCCAAGTAAGAACTCTGCTGGGAGTTGTGAGGTATCTGGATCTGATCTGGAAGCTTCACTTAGTAGTCATGTGGAACCACAAGTTTCCATTCAGCTTGTTCAATCGGAGCACCGTATGGATCCAAATGATGAGGGACAGAGTCTATATCAGCTCGGCTTTTCATTACTGGAGCCACTTGGCTCAAGAAAATTTGTAGGGTTAGAAGAACCTTTGTCACCAGAAATGATTTATCATCCTCAGATGTTGAGATTAGAATCCTGGAAGGATGTGGACGATTCATGCCAATCAGATAGTATAAAGGAGAATGTTCCAGAAGAGCATCAAAGCAATGCTATCAGATGCTTTAGCAAATTTTTCCCAAAAAACAGAAGAATGCTGGAAGGTTCTTGGTTAGACAAAGTATTATGGGAATCAGATGAACCTAATGAAAAACCCAAATTTATCTTTGATCTTGAAGATGAACATATGCTTTTTGAAATTTCAGATGAAAAGGAATCCATGTACATTCAGTTTCAATCTGGAGCTATGGTTTTAACACGGTCATCGATATCAGTCAATGGAAATTCTTTTGAGATATCTGGCAGTGGAGGTCAAGGTGGCTGGCGATTTGTTTCTAATGACAAACACTACTCCAATAGAAAAGCATCTCAGCAACTCAAGTCAAATTCTAAAAAGCGTTCTGTTCATGGTATCAAAGTTTTTCATTCGAAACCTGCCATGATGTTACAGACAATGAAGCTAAAGTTGAGCAAGTAAGACTAGTTAAATAGTATTATTTTTTAGATAACGAAAAATGTCTGGGTCTACTGATGTAGGTCTCAGTTAACTTCATGGGACAATTGCTTGCCTTTCAACATTTGGTACTAGAAAACTTACAGTATATTTAGTAGTCACTGTATTTTGAATTCATGACCTTAAAGACACATTACAACTTGTCCTTTGACAAATGGGTCAGCTCATAGTAGTTGAATTGTCAAATAGTTCTAATGTTGTATACTTGTTGCTTAGTGTGCGTGCGTGCGAAGCGCACGTGCACGTGTATATTTGTGTGTCTGAGTGAATATATTTGTTACACAAATACCATACATGTTTAATTGGTCTGCATTTGGTTTTATTCTAACTGATTAGTGTTACCAAGTTTAAGAAGGAAGGTCTGTCTTAATTATGGAAAAGATTGAAAGTGGTAAAAGGGTGGTTTTGGGGGCAAAAACCTAGTTTAAGGTATCCAGTTGAGATATCAGCTCTAATCTGGATCGTCTCTTTTTTATTATATATATATATTTTTTAGGAACAAGAAATAACTTCTCATTGATAAAATGAAAAGGAAAATGTTCAAGAGATACAAACTTCGAAATGGAGTGAAGATAAAAAAGAAAAAAGAAAAATAAGAATTGAGAAATAAATACAATCAAATAAGTCCAACCATGAAAATAATAACATTTTTAAAGAACAAGATTAGCATAAGAATCCCCATTTAGTCTAGTATATTCTAGCTGCAAAAGCTTCTCCATCACAAGAAAACTCCATCTTCACAATATTCATAGAATAGACTTCAAGAAGAACTAAAAGCAAGACTTCTTTCAATCTTTTCAGAATCGAAGTAGAAGCAAATCTGCTATAACAGCAGATTATCTTAGTTAGCAAATTTGCAATAACAGCAGAATTTCTTGGATCAACTTTTGGATTCTCTGGCTCAGCTATTCCAACAAGGTCTCCTCCAAACATCAGAAGCTTTTGAATAGGCACCACCGCTCAATAGAGCAATAAAGCAAACCAAAATTCCAAAACCAAAACCAACTGCAACACCTTTTCTTGGAAATACTCCAAACTGTGCTGTGACTACAGAGCATCTGAAAATAATACCTTCCAATGAACTCCCCATGTACTTCAATGACGCAAATTTTGGAATTCTACCCGTGACAATGCTCCAGAAACTCTCCAAAGTTCTAAATCCGCCTAACCAACATCTTTGACACTTCGAAGAGATTCCTCTTTTTTTTATTATATTATTTACTTCTTTGGAAGATGTTGTATGGAGGTCCACTTGATTGGGTTATATCTTGCAATGCATTAGTTTTCCTGTGAAGATGGAAGATTTATTTTGTTATTTTTGGAATTAGTATTGCTTATGAGTATTATATGGGGCATAAAACCAAGATAAAGTTATATGATAAGGAGGAAGAATGTTCATGAATGGAGGGACCACAAAGTCTCACAAAACCACAACAAAATTTGATCAATAACTATCATTATGCATTTGTCATTGTGTTTTTTGGATGATATCTACATTTTATCAGAAGAAAGTTCTATTCCATCGATGTAGTTTTGTCTACTTTTTTGCAGCAAAGAGCTAGCTAATTTTCATCGGCCTAAAGCTTTATGGTATCCCCATGATAATGAGATGGCTGTCAGAGAACTACAGAAGTTACCTACCCAAGGACCAATGAAGATTATACTGAAGAGTTTAGGAGGCAAAGGCAGTAAACTATTTGTTGATCCTGAGGAGACTGTTTTGTCAATCATGGCCAAAGCTTCGAAGAAGCTAGGTTATCAATTTTTTTTTTTTTTGGGTATTTTTCACTAGTTTATCCTTTCTATTTGTGTACTGTACGTGCCATGCTATATATCACTTTGTTTTCTTTCTTCGTGATTACTAAATTATGTCAGGGGACTATTAACCTTTGTTTTTTTTTTGGTCAGATATGAAGCCATCTGAAATGGTTAAAGTATTTTATTTTCGAAAGGAGCTTGAAAGAGAAAAATCTTTGGCTGCCCAAAATGTGCAACCAAATTCCTTACTTCATCTTGTTCGTTCGAAAATATATATAATGCCAAGGACACAAATTTTGTATGGTGATAATAGATCCGTGAGATCTCCTGAGGCATTCAAAAAGAAATCTGATCTTTCTGTGAAAGAAGGACATGTGTTTTTGATGGAGTAAGTATATGTTGTTTTTCTTTTGTATAATATTGATGCTATGAATCCCATGTTCATTTGGGGGTCTTCTAGATTAATTGTTGCCTTGTTTGTCTCGTTATTCTTCTGCTTAGTGTCTGTCTTATAGAAGAACTTTGTGCTGCAGTGGTAAACAGTCCTTGGATATATTATTTGTTTGTTCTCTTTATTTTAGACATAGTAGGTATTTGTTATTTCAAAGAACTTTTTGATATTTTAATGTTATTTTGAAGATTTGATTCAGAATCCTTAATTGGTATTTATTTATTTTACTATTGTTACTTTTCAATCATCAATAAAAAGTTATAGTTCCTTTTTAAAAACAAATTTGAATTGAACATTAAATTCATTGATGTTCTGATGGTTGTCTATGCTGTCAAAGATATGTAGTGTCTGCTTTTGATATGCAATAAAGATTCTTTTGGCTTGCTTCACAAATTTCTTTAATTATTATGTTTGTCTGAACTTCTATTAACCTACCGAAAAATGTGAATCAGAAAGTTTTTGTAGTTCATGTTATTGGTTTGGAGTAAAATTTAGTTATAAAACTTGAAAAATATAAATAATCGGAGAGACTCAATAAGACTCTATTGTCCATTTTATAAATAAAATCTCAAGCAAGGTACGAAAATGTCTTTATTTTGAATATATTTAATTTAAAAAAAATATTGATTGCATTAAAATAGTCTTCATTTCTTATAAAAAAAATTGTGCATTGAAGACCTTTTAAAATAGAAGAAATTAACCGCCCGTTTGATAACATTTTGCTTTTTATTTTTCGTTTTTAAAAAGTAAGTTTTTTATATTCTGATTTATGTGATTTATCTGGTTCTGTTCTTTTCTTTCTTTTTTTTTTTTTGGGTAAAATAATGATGTATCAATGTTTTCTTATTTTTCTGTATGATTATCCCATTGGATATTCATGTAGAGTTAAAAAAGGAAAATAGTGCTGCTGTGGACATGCAAGTTTGTAATGTTATGGCCTGACATGCTATTCTTGCTTTCTGTTCTTTCTTATGATAAAGAGAAGAAAAACTGCCACTTATATGGCGAACTTTCAGACTGAAGTTTTACCATTCATAATTTACTTACTTTGGTCTTTGTAGGTATTGTGAAGAAAGGCCTTTACTTTTGAGCAACATTGGAATGGGGGCAAGACTGTGCACTTATTATCAAAAATCGTCTCCTGATGATCAAACTGGTGCATTGTTGCGAAATGGGGGGGATAGTTTAGGACATGTAGTTGTCCTTGAACCTTCTGATAAATCTCCTTACCTTGGGGATTTAAAAGGTGGCTTAATACAGGCATCTCTTGAAACAAACATGTACAGGTCACCTATATTTCCTCATAAGGTGCCAATGACTGACTATATATTGGTTCGTTCTGCCAAGGGGAAGCTTTCACTGAGACGTATTGACAGAAACTTTGCAGTTGGCCAGCAGGTTTGTCTTTTCTTTTATTGGTCTATCATGATTTGCTTATCTGATTAACTGCATTATTTTTTCTTGTTTTAGTTTTATTCGACTTTTTCCCTAAAATTTTCTTGAATTCATACTTTGATGGATAGAGTCGATGGTTTGGTGATTGGCTGAATTTCCGTAGATATAGACTCTTAATAGCAACCCTAAAACTCCTAAAGCTTAGGAAAAAACACTCTTCAACTCCAATCAGCTGAAACACAACCAAAAAACCAACCAGCAAGCAGAAGCACTCCAAAAAGATGAAATCATTCTACTTCTAAGAACTTTTTGCCCTTTTGAAATTTGAATCAACAAATTGTCGCTTGGGCTTGATGGAAAACACAAGATACCGATTGTAGTTCAAAAATATAATATGTTCAACTCATCAAGATGTGTAGGAGAATAGATCTTTGAACTCCCGTTGGTCAACCATTTCACAAAACAATCTTCTTTGAAGATAGGTAAGCAAGAGAATTTTTCAATAAAAATTGGGCATGCAATGAGCATGCGTCTCCTTGGGCATTGCCTTGATGCTCTCTTGCGCTTGTGATGTTTGAGCCTTCTTTCCATCACGCCTTTGGAGGTTATCATGGGTTCCTTTTGGGTGATCTGACCCTCTTTGTAAGCCTTCACTTCCTATGGGAGTCATTTTTCTTTTCATTATATCAATGAGAAGTTGTTTCTTGTTTTAAAAAATTTGACTTGGCTTGCTTGGAGAACTCCTTGGCTATCATGATTATATCAACACATTTCCCCCCAAATTTGTGTAATGTGTAAAAGTAGTGAAGAGAGACTAGCTCATTTGTTACTGTTATGATATGTATATATATATATGTGTTATTATGTATTTGTCCTTAATAGTAATTGTACATCCTTTAAGGTTA
>JAOANK020000022.1:7947419-7959122 GCA_026257165.2 Telfairia occidentalis | reverse complement strand
AATTAAAAGAAAATAATGGGTAAAGGGTAAAAACAAAAAATAAAAATGAAATAAATGAATAAAAATATGTAAATGAAATAAAACCACATATTGCACCCACCCAGGCTCGAACTCACGCACAACCAAGCCAAAACTGCTTAGCAAAAATGGAAGCATGAAGTTACTGTTGTGCCAACGCCCAATATTGAAAAGTATTTTCGATATGTCTATTATATATCGAAATATCGACGATATATCGCCGATATTTTGGTAAAAACGATGTTTACTCCCGTTTCCATATCGAACCCCTCCGATATCCAATATATCACCGATATTTCGACGAAAATCGGCGATTTTTCATTCCTTTGTTATAAAATGCAACAGCTGCTGGACTAGGAGTCGACCTCAGATCGGCTGCAAAGAAGAAAACAAAAAATTAGAGACAAATTTTGTAATACCCCTGCGGTCCCGATCGAGTTAGGGATAGAATACTGACTCATAACCCTGAACTAGATATGAACTGGCTAAAACGACCCTTGGCTATTCATGGCGCGCCAGTTGCCACAAACAAAAAACCATTGATCCCTCAATTCTTTTACGGAACTGGGTCCTTTGATTAGTGCTCTTCTACGAGAACTTATATAATAATAGCCTCTTGATCCAGGAAGACGTTTCAAGCAGTGAAGAGACATAAATTCTTCAATAGTCATTGGATTCACGTCACCATACTCGAACCACAGAATGAAGAACCGAGAAGGCAACTCCAAACCTTCGGCGCAACTTGCGTAGAAGCAACATTCATATAAGAAAGGAAATTTTGGAGACGAACAGGGATAGGCAACCAGACACCAAATTTAAACATAATTGGGTAAAATGCAACTTCTCTGGGCGGTGGACGCATTAGCGTTTCCCCGGGAGTTGGACTTCTTAATTCAACGTCGCCGAAATTTTGAATTTAGTACGATAAAAAGAGAGATCTTCTTCTGTAGGAGAGATCTCTATTTGCGTGGACGCCTCTTCATCATCTGAAGTTGTCCATTCAACTTCCACATTGTAAGCGTTCATCATAAAAATCACAAATTAAAAAGGAGAACTTACCTTTGAAGCTGGGAGAATGATGAATTCAAACTCTTAGGCAAAGTGAGTTCTACACCTATTCTCCCATCTTTTTATAACCAAAAAAAAAAAAAGGGGACGCAGGCATAGGCTTGCGCGCAAGAAGCATGCTCGTGAAGGGCCTGGATATATATATTTTTTTAAAAAAATACCTTATGTTATATTAAGGAGTTCAAATTCAAACCTTGTCCTTTGTATTTTCTTCTAACAAGTTAGAGATTGGTGTTTACTCCCGAATGGGGTACAATAAATCAAACTGTACCGTGATTAGCTGAGAAATCCACGAACCCCACACGGGAGTGGGGGCTACTGTTATGGGTATGAGAAAGAGTCAACCGAGGATCAGAATAGAACCGTTGGGCCGAGCCACGCAGGGACCCACTAGGTCTCTTAGCCCGAGTCAAGTAGGGACTCACGAGGGCTCTTGGGCCGAGCCAAGAGGGACCTGCTGAACCTCTTGGGTCGAGCCAAGTAGGAGAAACCTCTAGCCCCATTGGGCCGAGCCAAGTAGGAAAGGCCAATAAGCCCATCAGGTCGAGCCGAGCAGGGAGCCTTTGAGCCTGATGGGCCGAGCCGACTGCTAGGCTCGGTTGAGCAGAGAGCCCGCTAAGGCTTGCTCAGTCGAGCCGAGCCATGAGCCCAAGAGGCTACTAGCCTGAGGCAACCCTTAAGCCCGTAACGCCTTGTCTCCTTAATCAAGTTCATTACACGACCAAAATGGTTACGATTGAAAGCGTGTCTAATCGTAACTACAGTGGAGTTAGTTACCTTCAGTTACAGAATAATTGCGCAGTTATCAAATTCATTATAGATCACGACTTGTAATGAATGTTTCAGCATCCACGAGCATGCTTATAAAATAGAAGGGGTGCTATGTGTAAAGGTAAGCAATTCCAACTACTTCTATTTGGTGTTTAGCCTTCGATTCGAACTTGCCACTAACTTGAGCATCAGAGAGTGGGTGGCTCTGCACCGTACCGGTGCGCAGTGCGCTAATTTTGTAGGTTTTCCATTGTATTCGTCTTAATCAATCAAATTCATTGTTGAACGAGATTTTGGTATCAACAAAGAACAAGCCATCAAACGAGACCAAAAAAAAAAAAATCAGGGGGAGAAATGTCTAGCTCTGATAACATATTCAGAATGTAACCAAGAAGGAAAATGGAGCGGAATTTACCCGCACTGAAGAATGGGTACACTAAATTCATTATATATAGAAATATGGCCACAAGTGTCATAATATAACACATAATAGAAAATAAAATGGTCAAAATAACAGTTTAAATAGGAAGATATTAACAACAATCTATGTACTCAAAAAAAAAAAAAAAAAAAAATCTAGTAGTTTTGGTATATTTATTTTCTCTCTTTTTTTCTATCACAATTTCAACACAACATACTCAACCTTTATTTTAAAATATTGTCATAGCTTGTAAGGATTTTTGTAGTAAATAAGAGTTGTACTATGATTTTGCAAGAGCATGAATTAAAATAGTTACCATATTAAAAAAAAGAGAAACCGAAATTGTAATTATGAAAAGTAAGTATTTACATAAATAACATAATATCGGTGTGTAATTTCAAATATAGTAAGGATATTAAAGTTTTACCAAAATAACATAATCAAAATCCAATTGTAATTCAAATATAATATAAAATACAATATACAATGAACAAATTAAAATTTATGCTATATTTTTAGAAAATTGAAAGTTATAACATTTTTAACAATACACATTAAATTTAAACTATACATTAAATAGTTATCTAATGTTTGATTTGTTTTTTACTCCAATCCCAATTGTTTCAAAAAGTTTTTAATTTCTCATGTTTTTTAAAATTGGTTGACGATAAATTAATGACATAATACTTGGTGTAAGTTTAGAAGAGCAAAAAAGTTGAAAGGAAAGTTTCTCTTCTAAAATAGATATAAATTTCAAATTTTCACATTTTTTTCTTTAACTTTTTGCTACGTAAGTTTATCATCAACCCAAAAAATATGGATTAAAATATAAATTTAGTCTATATTCTATCATCGCAAAGGTAGATAGTTCAATCATTAAAAAAATCTCCTAAACTTGTCAAGTTGTATCAATTTTCACAATAAGTTTTCAATTTCATTGAATTGAACCTTAAACTTTAAATAAGGGTTGCAATTTTAACTCTCTATTCATTTTTTGCTAATCTACTGATTAATTTTAACAAAAAGCAACTCTTTATTCATTTTTAGCTAATTTACTAATTAATTTTAACAAAAAATAATTTAAAATTTTTTGTAAAACACTAATTTCAATAAAATAAAATATTGTACAAATTAAGTTCGATTAATACACAAATTAGCCATTAAATAACATTGCAAGACTTCACAAATTTCAACAAAAAAAAAAAAAAAACTATAGTTTTTCTTTGCCATTCTATCTATTTTGTTCAATTTATAATAAAAAAATGCAGTTAAAATTGCAAACAATTATACATTTCAGGTTCAATTTACTGAAATTGAATATTTAGGATATATTTAATATGCCCCCCCGCAAACACACACACACACACACAAAAAAAAAAACAGACCACAGCTTAATTATCTTGGTGAATAAATGGGAGAACCATTACTCAGCTTTTTCATGACAGGTTATTGACTTTTCGCCAACGCCCAGAAACAAAGAAACAAACAAAGTAAGATCCTCTGCGCATTGCTTCTCCACTTCTCGCAGAGAAAAGCTCTGAAAACGTCCTCTTCTCTCTTTTTTTGCCAGCTACATGAGTTCTTCCGGTACGATGAACGGCGATAAACTTCCGCCGGAGGTGAAGCCGGAGACGATGGAGGAGGAAGGGGAGGTGGAAACTCTTTTGCTGCGGAAGAAATTTCTTCAAGACGCCCAATCCAGCATCTCATCATCTGACAGCGACGAAATGTACTCGGGAGATTCCAACGGACTTAAATTCGTCGTTCGAGATGAACGAGAACAACAACAAGAACAAGGTAAGTTTCGGCAAAATAATCATCGCTGTTTTCTTGCATCGGCGTCACTCCAGTCGGCGCAGTCATTTTAGATGAGGCTGAGGGGCGTGAAACAGTCCGCCATTATTGCGATACTGTTTCAACCACAAAAAGGCCAAAATGAAGCTTTATTAGGTGGAAATACAGTTAAATTTATTCCTTAGTTTGGTATCCATACATATAAAAAATACTTCTGAGATTCTACTTGTTTGCGATTCGGTTGATCTCTGTAAGTAGCCAAAATAGTCGATTCTCATCCCGTAAATCTTGGCGAAGAAGAGGAGGAAGATTTTGATGGAAAGAATGAGTGGGAAACAAGCTTTTTCATTACGGAGACTACGTGTTCGACGAAAGGAAGAAGAAGGCCAGGGTTTGCTTTGATTTGTTACATAATTTTAATTCATAATTAATTCTCTTAAATAAAATGTGCAAAGCATTGCTTCAAAAAAAAGAAAAAGGAAAAAAAAAAAACTGTACGAAAACGCAGCCAAATAATTAATACGTCATCATTGTTAATAATAATCAATAGTTTCTTTTATTTATTTTCTTTACTTTTTATTTTCCAGTATAATTTAGCAACATATTCAGAATTTAGAAAGACACCCCTTTCTATGTATGGAATTCGTAATTTTTCATTGCCAATTTGGATTTTAGACTGGGTCCGATCAACTGTACCAACGTGGCGATGTCAAAACCCTCCGTAATGTTTCCAAAAACTCGTCCTTTCAAAATCAAGGACCTTTTTTTTTTTTTTTTTTTTTTAATGATTTATGTGAATTACGCACATCGTTAAGTGGTTGTTTTTATTTTTGGGAAATGACATACCATTGATACAGTTTGAAGGGTGAAGCTTTGGAAAGTTTATAGCTTCCTGCCTTTTGTTTTTAATAATCTTTTTCCTGTTGTTACTAGCTTGGAATAAGCGTAAGAAGAATGGAGTAATTGGACGTTTGAGATTAGAATTTCCATTGCAAGGATTCTTTTCCTGACAAACGGATTGGAACTGGGTGCTGTAACCAAACAAGAACAGGAACCTCAGTATATTTTATATCTACCCACACAAATCGCAGACGATTTTGAATCTTGCAAATTATGCTACTGTTAAATGATGGAAATTTGTTTTTCTCGCCATTGATCTATAGGCAGTTATTATTCGTACTGTTATGAGGAATCATAAACAATGATAAACAGGCGGCCTCCGCCTTTATGATTAGGGACCGCGAAATTGTCCCAATTTTGGGTATTTGTATTGGAAAGCCAATTTTTACTTCCTCTTTCTTGATTTCTTGTTATTAGCTTTTGAATTGGGTGGAAATTAACGTATTTCCACCACCTTGTAACTTCAGGTACTGAATATTTTAATGGATCTTCTGGGTTGGAAATTGATGGTGATCATCATATTATTTACGAAGTGAGCCCCACTGATAAGATTGAAGCTGTAACAAGGAAAACAGACGCTCCAAATGGTACTGCGATCGAGCTCCAGCGTGATCAGATCCCTTTAGCTGATGCTAATCAACTATCCAAGGGGGCAGTTGGGGGGCAGAGTTCACATTATACTTCTCTCGATAATGGGACTACTGAAAATAAAAGAGTGGAGTTCAGGAGAGAAAATGGAAATGAAGTGGTTGATTTATATCTTGAAAGAATATATGAGAAACCCAGCTCACATAATTTCTACTGTCCTAACTGTCAGGCTTGTCTCACGAAGGTGATTATACGTGATAGGGAATGGGTAAATGATACTGTTTCTGCAGCAATTTCTACTCAGGTCGATCAATTCAGATGCACCTCTTGCCTCAGTTTCCTCACCCCTGTAGGTGCGTTTTTCATTCTTATCTTGTTTAAGGATCAATATTTGTTGCATGGTTCAAACTGTACTGCAGCAGTTGGTTACTCAGGAAAAAAAAAAAATCTTCATAGTTGTGATAATGGTTGTCAATAATGGATTTGCCACTTATTTACATTTAAAGTAAAACATCCCCGTAAATTGCCCAGGAGGATGCCAGTGGCACATACTGATTGAGGGCCTGACAAAAAAAAAAAAAAACTTGAGAAATCTTAAAGATATACCCGTAAGTCTTAAGTTACTTTATCCTAAATATCTTAGCTTTTAATCATCACTTCGAAGATTAAGTGAGAGTTGACTTGGAATCATGTAATACATCTTTGTTTGCAGTGTATTCATAAAAATTTAGTCGTGGGAAGAGACCTTTTGAATATTGTCTAAGCCTTTGGAAATAGTCATGGTTGAATATTGTTCCAGTTCAATTTATTGCCATGGATAATTTTTCCAATTTTCATGCAATTGTATTTTCTAGTTCATAAATGTTTATGTATATTGTCAAATGGGTCTTACCAGGATTTCTGCGTTTAACCATTTTTCAATGAGCAGGTACATGGCTCTTTACTAAATTGGCTTCTCCCAAGGAAGAAGTTTCATCTGGACTAGGTATTTAATTTTGCACACGTTTGTGGTGCCTAAGTTTTCTTATTTTGTTTTGAACTTTTGAAGATCTTATTGACGTGAACTAAAATGAAAATTAGAAAGATTGATATTTCCAATGATAATTGCTATAAGAATATTGTTTGTGAACCAAAAGTTGATAGCATCAGCACGGAGAATAAATCTTGGTCCTCTTTAAATTCATCCATCTAATTTTCTTCTATTCTTAGTTTCCTTCTTAAAAATTAAAGCAAAAAAAAGGAAAGATCTTCCTTCATCTATTTTCACAGCTATTCTCCTGATCTCTTCCCAAGAAAGGTGGAACATGCATTGCTATTTGAAATTACTTATCCATATTTTCTTACATGGGGGGACATTTGCTGCTGTCTATATAAATTTAAAGCATAGCTTTATCATTATGAGGATATATGGTCCATTAAAGCTGTAGCAGTAAGATATGTAACACCAAGTCGAAGCATTCTCATGACCATTATAACACCAAGTCGAAGCATTCTCATGACCATTTCCTACTAAATATGCATGTAGGAAATAACATCGAAAACATAGTTATTAGAGAAAGAGAGACATTTCAAGTGTCACAGGCAACAAGAGATCATCCAGAAAGTCAAGTTGATGGAGGTCCAGTTGCTGATCAGTCGGTTGGTTATGCAGTAATTGATAGAAATGAAGGTGATCATGCGGTAACAATGACTCATCCTTCACTTAAAGCAACAAGTGATGGAGGAATTGTACGAGAAGAACCATTGTTTGGCGAGAAATGTGCGGAAAAGCCCTTTATTTTGTATAATTTGAACCAAAAACTACCAGAAATAACTCAAGACCGTACATTTTGCGCAGTTGGACCTGATCAATCAGTTAGTAATGCAGTAGCTGACCAAAGACAAAAGAGTGACTGTGCTGTACCTAATTCAAGGCCAACGCATCCTTCACTTCACATAACAATTGATGAGGAAGGAGTTGTACTAAATAAGGAAGTGATTAGCAAACAAGGTAGGGACAAAGGTTAAATTATCTATATTTGAACGTTAATACCTGTAGTAGCTCTGGACTTGCACTAGACTGCATCTGCACGAGAATTTTATTTTATTTTATTTTTTTTTCACATTAGAAACTAAAGTCATGTTTGAAAGTTGAGTTCAGATTTTCTTTTCCTAGTGCAAACATGTTTGAGTCGCATTTTTCTTTAAATTGTTTCCCATTATGAGTTTTTTTTTTTTTTTTTTGGATTTACTAAAGTATTATTCTTTAGAAACACATACTTATAAGTAGCGATTTCAAGTGAATTGTAATTATGGTCATGTTTAAGAACTTCGATCAGTTTTTCTACACAACTCTATAAAAGAGTTCTTAAATACTATTATGCAAAACAGATTTCAAATAGCTCCTTACTATTCATAAGATATATCTTATATCAATATCAAGTGGCATTTTGTAGCTTGGGAATCAAGTATGTGTGAGCGTGAGTGTGCGTGTGATATGTTTCAAAGATTGGATAAACTACTAGAATGAACTCAAGATCTTGACAAACACAAATAAAACAAATATTGTATGTTGGGAAAATATGGAAGAATGTACGAATCTACATGTATATAGGGAGGAATGTCCTTTTGCATGAAGTGTTTTAGTTCAGAAGTTATCAGGTTACATCAAAATAATTATGTCAATTCTGATACAAAACACTTGGATTATCATTAATTCATTTGATACGGCGAATCTATCTCTGTTGAAATTCTATTTATATGACTTAATTTAGTTCCTATGACATGTTTGTCTATCCAGACCCACTGCAAGAATCAGCTGGAACAATATATGATCAAGGAATTCAAGCTGCTTTCATAAATAAGCCTCAAGTTCCAGATCAGCTGGTTGAATTTAATCTGTTGACAAATGATAAAGCCCTAGGAACTAAATTAGATTCTATTGTTGATTCGAGTGTACTTGTTGATGGTACTAAAGATAGCATGAAAGGTATCATTGCGGTGTACTTTTTATTTATTTTATTTATTCTTTTTCCTTTTTTTTTTTTTTCCTTTTTTTTATTTTTATAAGAAACAATAATTCTATTCTAGAAGAATGAAATACAAAGAGCGCCTGAGGGTTTATGAAAAAGGACAACATGAACCGAAAATTTTCTGGACAATTCTTCATGATTTGGTAGTGCTTTGCAGTCCATCTTTGCTTGGTCGGTTGTGACTTTAATGCAGTGAGATAATACCAAAAAAACTCTATTGGCATTGTAACCACTGTCAGCATGGGGAAATTCAATCCCTTTATTTACATTCACCTCCTACATGATGTCCCTATGCAGAAGAACCTTGTCACGTGGCCAAAAACTTAGATAGTGTGGTTCTTTCCTGCAATGATAGATTTATGCTCTCCCTCGATTGGGAAGATAAGTTCCAGCTAGTCAAGATTCACATACTTTATAGGACAATCTCCGATCACTTTTTAGTTCTCCTTGAAATTGGTAATCTTACTTGGGGTCCTGCCTTTTCTCCTTTATAACATATCGTTATTTGATTCGAATTTCTAGATGATTAATGGTGGAAAAGCCTTCCTGCTAATAGCTTCCAAGGAATTGATCTCGGTTTAGATAGCTGTTTAGGGGTTCCTATCAGTACATTTTGAATTAGGGTGTTATCCAAAGTGAGGCTCACAGATCACAAAAAACTATGATGAGCTCTCATTTATATTTTCTCACGTTGCCAAAACCTTGCCAAAATTGAAATGTTGATGGTAACAAGTTAAGGATGAATGCATATCTATGAACATGGATTTTAAGAAGCTGAAGATCATTGAAAGAAGGATATTCATGATGGAGAATTAATTTGAGGATTATCGTACATTGAGGTAAAAAACTCATGTTTACGTTCACAATTCAGCTTCTCTAGTTCTGCTTCTTAGTGGCATGACTGCAGTACTTGATTTGGTTTTTATTGGACGTTGAGAATTAAGACCTATATACGTCCCCGCTTCAATAAACTTTGTAAAACCCTCTGTACTTCCTCCTAACTGTTAGTCTATAATGTAATGCATGAATCTGTTTTCTCCAAATTTGCGAGTGGTATATTTGTGAGATTCTTTTATCTTCTCCCTTTAGAGATAAGGGCTGGTTTCTGTAGAGGGCTTGTTTTTGGCAGTCATTTGGGGTAATTGCAATGAAAGAAATAGAATTTTTAGAGGTTGGGAAAGTCTACCGTTGATGTTTGGTCTCTAGTTAGATTTAATATTTCTCTTTGGGCCTCAATCACTAAAGATTTTTGTAATTATCTACTAGACTTGATTCTTTTGGATTGAAGTCATTTCTTGTATATTAGTTGGCGTGGCTCCTTTCAATCTGGTTGTTTGTAAGTCCTTTTGTTTTTTTTCACTTTCATGTTTCTCAATTAAAGCATCATTTCTTATATATGAAAAAAATTGAGTGGTACATATATATATATATATATATATATATATATTTTAATAAGAGACAATTTCATTCATATATGAAATTACAAAAGGTGGGAGAAAACTCCAAGCCAAAGGAGTTACAAAAGACTTCTTCAATTGGTTAGTAAGGAAGCAAAACTATAATGTTAAAAGGATCTAGAACATTTACACCAAGATATGCCAAGGTAAACATATATTGTATTTTCATATTGCAACATACCAACACATTCTCTATGTCAAAATCCTCTCAACTGTTAATCTGTAATGTAAGGCATGAATCTGTTCTCTCTAAATTTGTGACTTGTATTTATTGTATTTTCATATTGTAACATACCAATTCAATACTCTATGTCAAATTCTAAGTTGACATGGCTTTGTCTTTGTGCATCACATTAATATCTCAGTTTGGATGTCTCATCTTTAAGAGATGGACGACTAAATAAGTTCTAACGTTAGAGTTGGGCTATCACTCTTTGTTTCTCTTCATCTCTATCTATTTAACATGGATGATTTCAAATCAAGAATATTTCAGATGATAGTGCATGAACTAAAATTTGATTCTTCTTGGTATTTTCTTACCTACCTTGCTCTTATGATGCGTTCGATGCAGGAAGTGCTGTTGAGAATATTGTAGTTGGAATATCATACCCATTACATGAGTGGGATGGATCAGTGCTGAATGTTGATAATCAAACTTCAACAGTAAACAAACCGCAAGTTCAAAATCAGTCAGATGGATTTGCAGTATTATTGGAGTCTGAAAGTGATACTAAAGCTAATTCTACACCAGGTCTTCCTTCTCTTGAAGCAATGATGGCTGAGACTGTGACAGATACACTGGATGGCAAAAAAGGTATGGTACTAAGTGAGAACTGGAGGTTTATTTTTTGGATTATATTATCAATCAAATTTAGAGTGTTCCAAGAATGGTTTTGGACGCCTACAATAACTTCTGCTATCATTCATCTATTCGTATCAGAATATGTTTTTGGAAAAATGCACCCGAAGTACTTTTAGAGAGGCACCTCATAAAATTTCTTGCTTTAAAGTAGTACTACCAAGCTGTGGGGGAAGCACTTTAACTTTATAGATGTTTTGATGAAGTCCTAATTCAATTGGTATATGAGACGAGACAGAAGATTGTGACATAGGAGTTGGAGAATGAGATGCAGATGTTGTTGAATTTGAGGGTGTTGGTTAGATTTGTGGGTGCAATTAAAAGATTCTGTAAATGTCTTGCTTAGCTTTCTACCATGGGTACAAGTTGGTTTCTTAGGGGTGGGATACTGATAGACGCAGGCTTCAATTTGTATGCAAGAGAATAAAGAAAAGGACAGGACGTGGGAGTAGGAAATGAGAACTGAGATTTAATAGTTGAGCCAGCGACAAATACAATTAGCGAAATGGTTAGGAGTAAGGGAATACAGTGAGAGTAGCTTGTACAGGGAGGGTATATATATATCTATCAGTTAGGAAATCCAACTCATTAGATGCTAAGAGAGGAGAAACTTAAAATGTTTTGTAGTCTTATTATCATTTAAAGTACAAACTAAGTATTTGTAAGAGAATTGCCCACCTTTATTTAAATTCAAATTGATTAAAGTATACCTCTTTTACTTATTCCGTTAGTTTTTGAATTGGTCTAGTCCAAGTCCTATTTTCTAGAAAGTTGTTGATGTCATTTTTAGTTGTAGTCAAGTCTTTAAGTTGCTAT
>JAOANK020000022.1:7935915-7947319 GCA_026257165.2 Telfairia occidentalis | reverse complement strand
GTCAAGTCTTTAAGTTGCTATTTTTGTGGAGATAGTTGAGTCTATTTTTGGCATTGGAGTTTGTATAAATAGGAGAGTTATTGAATGAAAATATACACAATTCCACAATTCTTCTTTTCTCTCTAAAACAACAACATATTCAAGTCTAATATTACTTGTCCTGATCTAAAAATATTTTTAATTAAAATAGTAACTACTTCATAATTTATAAAGCAAAATCTTTTGTCCAATGTATAATGTAGAAGTACCTTTAATGAAAATTTATTTTAAATAATTATGGTAATAGATACTTATACTAGACATAATATCGCAAAACTTTATTCTATTAATATGTAATTCTTAAATCTGTATATGTCAAATTAATAATTTAGTTCTAAAATAGACACTAAACAATTAAATACATAAGATAAAATATTAAATATTTGAATTATTTTATATTCTCAAATATTAATAATACTTAATTTGGCTCTAAACTTTCAAGCAACAACTGTGGCAAAGATGTAGGCTAGTTTTAAGATATGAAAGACAGTGTCTCAATTGATTTGATAGTTCCTTATTCCAATAAAATAGAGCATATCATATGTAATTCTATTATTTTATTATGATATGAAGAATATGAATCAAACAGATGAGAAGTAGTCATATAATAAAAAATTCTGGAATCTAAATTACAACAAAGAAAGCTTTAGGATGCTTACCTATATGTGCCAAGGAAACATTAAGGTTATTTTTTCTTTTCTAAAAAAGTTTGTACCCATCCGAAGGCCCAGATTATTGAAACATTAAGATTATCATTCAACAAATTCATTTGTATCAATTTGCTTTTTACTGAGTAGAGTAGACTTCAGTTAACAATATTAAAATTAGACTACCACTACTTACTCGTGTTCTTTTTTTGGGTTTTGAGTAATTTCTAGGTTACGCTGAGGCACAACAGAAAACAAGGCAAAGACAAATGTTGCCAAATGCAAATGTCGTTACTGTCATCACTAGTTTTTAGTGGAACAATAATTCTAGCAATCATTTAATAGTAATTCTAGATTGTTTATTGTTTCTCTTTTTTGAGTTCAACAACTATGTGGGGGTGAAGATTCGAACCCACGATCAATATTTTGATCAGAGAGATGTGCTTTAATTAATTGAGCTATGTTCAGGTTGGTAATATGTTCTAAACTCTAGTAGTTAAAATCTTAACTCGTGAAACTTAAGAATCAAGTAAAATCTTTCATTTATTTTTTAAAAATGAAACATATGAGTGTAGTTCAATCATGAACAATCACTATTCGTTGTGCATTACATGAAGAATTTTCCTTGTTTTATTTTTCCCAAGGAAGCATTTTCCTTGTTAATGGTGCCTAAATGCAGGTTAATGCAATATAATACCATTTTAAAATACCAAGTTTCCTGTGGAGACAGTTGTAGGAGGCTTCTCAATTCTCAAATACCGGAACAAAATATGAGCCTTACATGAATGATGATTTCTAACGTGATTTGATTTGAGAGAGCTGGATGAAAGTTTAACATGATGATTCCATTATTTAATATACAATAAAAGATGACTTTGCCCTATCTTTGCTGAAAACTCTCATGTCTTATTAAATCTTTATGCAGGTATTGATGTTGAGAATGTTGTGGTTGGACTTCCATACTCACCCGAAAAGCCGAAGAGGGGACTGCTCGATCGATTTAATCTACCTGCATTAATAATCAAAGCTCCTGTTCCTGATCAGTCAGCTGGAGTTGCTAAAACAGAGATCATAAAAACACCAGAACCTGTAGTAGCTACGATACCTGATTCTGCACCAGTTTCTCCTTCCCTTGGAGCACTAACTGCTCAGAGTGTACCAGACAGTGCAGTGGGCAGTTGCGAAGGTATTGTCAACCGCGGATGTTATCTTTCTAGTCATACTGAAAGATTTAGCACCACATTTTTTAAGCGTATGCACTATAGCGCTATCATCTAGAGCATATTTTAGTTCCTCTCTTTTTTAAAGTTTTACAACAAAGAGGTATACTTTTGGTTATTGAGGATGAACGCAAGTGTCATTTTGGTCTTTAAACTCAACACTTCTAAATTCAGGTTTGGAAAAATCTCGGTTTTGATCCCTACTGCTAATTTTCCGTCAATTACAGTAATGAAAAGGTGATTGGATTCTTTTTATTATTAATTTTGAGAATGATATGATATTAGTTTATTGAATTTGTATTTCTTATGTTGCTTTAAGTGGCAAAAGGATTTAATTAAACCTACAAAATCAATACATTCTTCCTTTTCCTTCTCAAAACTGGGGAAAAAACCCAATTTGCTAAATTTACTCTCAAGATATTATTTCCATGTGATATGATATAGAACCAACATAATATTTGGTTGAAGCAGGAGCTGTGGCAATACCCATTGATGATTCATTGGGTGCACAAGTATATCTGGAACCAAGTAGGTTTAACAGGTGGGAAATTGTGAAAAGCATAGTTTATGGTGGTTTATCTGAATCAATTACAAGCCTTGGCATCGTGGCATCTGCAGCAAGTGCTAATACTGCAACAGGTTACTATTTACTTTTTTCTTCATCCTGCTAATGGTATGTTGATTATCATTTAATCTGCAAACAGTATGCGATGCTTGTAGATAGCGGGCATTTCATTCTTAAGGATTAATCATTATTCAATCCTTTTTGTGGTGCTTGTAGATAGCTTCTTTTTCATTCGTTCTTTCGTGATAAGGAACAGTTTTTGTGGCTTGTTGGAATGTGTGCGATTTTGCGGTGTCTTTGGGTGGTGAGGAACAATTGGATCTTTAGAGGGATTGAGAAACCTAAGGAAGAGGTGTGGTTCCTTTTTAGGTTCTACATTTCCCTTTGGTTTTCAGTTTCAAAGGCTTTTTGTAATTATCTTTAGATCTTATTTTACTTGATTGGAGTCCCTTTTTGCTTTAGTTTGGCTCCTCTTTGCGTGAGCTCCCTTTTTGTATGTCGCTTGTATTCTTTCATTTCTTTTCAATAATAGATCGATATTTTCATTAAAGAAAAGAGATTCATCATTATTTATTTAGTTTGTTACTGATAGACTCAAAATAGTTGTTAAAATTCCAATACAGCTTTTTCATCAGTATCCCTACCAAACTAACCAATATCATGAATACTTGTAGGTTAAAGGATACGTGGACTCAATTGATTTTTATCATGTACTCAAAAAAAAAAAAAGATTTTTATCACATGAAATTGGTGCTTTTCTGCTTTTCTTTAACTCAAATGTGGAAACCGCCACAAATTTTTCCAGTTGGTCAATATGCGTCATTACGAAAACGGAAAACTACATTTTCCAAGGAAAAGTAACATTTTGAAATCCAGTTGTGTGTAAACATTTTTGGATCTTCAAAAGATGCTAGAGTGCGGACATTTCAAGCTGCATCATAATAGAGATAAAATTATCTATTTCTGAAACAGATGGTATGTCCTGATTTTTTGAGTTCAAACCTTAAACTAAATGACAGCATTTTCACTGATTAAAAAATGGTATCTCTAACTTGTCAAAACATTAATTTATATTCTCGTCCTTTTTGCAGGGAACATTGTAGCTTTGACGTTAGCAAACCTGATTAGTGGGCTTTTTATCCTTGGACATAATGTGAGTAACTTTCTGACGGATTTCAAAGATGAATGTTTATTTAATTTGGGAAGAATATTATAAAAGAAATACAGTAAAGTATTGAGGAGACTTCGTCAACTCTCTCTTGCTGCTTTCTCGACTCTCCCCGTATCTGTATTACTTGGTTTAAAAGTCCATTGCATTAAGTTTGTTCAATCACAAGTTCTCTCTCGTATTAAACGTATGCAAAATTTGCAGTTGAGGGGACTCAAGAGCGAGCAATTCAGAGGGACATGTAATGAAACGGATCATGAACAAGTAGACCAATACGAAGTAGTACTGGGAAAGCGAGAGAATTACATTCTACATTCCACGCTTGCAAGCTTTTCATTCCTAGTTTTCGGCCTAGTCCCCCCTCTGGTTTACGGTTTCTCATTCACCAAAAGCAATGACAAAGATTTCAAGCTTGCAGCAGTGGCTGGAGCTTCTCTTGTATGCATCATATTGCTTGGTATTGGGAAGGCTCATATTCAGAGACCAAATAGATGGGATGTGTATGTCAAAACCGTGGTGTCTTATGTTGTTATAGCGGCCGGGGCTGGGGGTTTCTCGTACTTGGCCGGTAATCTGATCGACAAACTCATCAAGAAATATGGTTGGTTTGAGCAAAGCCCTGCACTCAATCTCAATTTTCCCCTTCCTTCGATGAGTAATATTAGTTTGGGAAAGCCTGCATGGGTATCCTCTTGAAGTGAAGTAGAATATGAAGTTTGGATATTTGGTTTTCTTTTGTTTTCTTTTTCTTTTTTGAATTTAACATGTGGTGGTGGAGATTTGAACTCACATCCTTTTGGTTGGAAAGATATACTTTAACCAATTCATCTATGCTTGGTTTCGCTAGGATATTTGGTTTTTGAACTATTATTGTTGACAATTTTCCTTAAATCTTACTCTCTTCATCCTTAATATGATTTTTGTCTCTACCTCTTTTTATTTTTTGCCATCACAAACACTATATAGTTGCACTCATGAATACTTTTCATCTTCGAATAAATCACATGGAAGAATATGGGATTTTTTTGTTTCTCATTTTCTTAATGGCTATGGAGGATGTATAGTAAAATATTCTTGAGTTTGCTGTACTATTAATAAACTGTTATGGAAAATTATCATCTATTGACCATGATCTAACAACCAATTTGCTTCATAAGCTTTGTTACATTCATATGGATATTAAATATTCGAAAATGGGGTATTAAATATTTATATTTAGATATGCATCATAATAGTTAAATAAATAATATAAAATAATTAAAACTTATTTAGACTAAACTGTAATTGTAGTCCAAAATTTATTTACACTAAACTATGTTGATGTTAATAATTAATTTAAATAATAAGTATAAATTAGTATTCATTAATTGATTAATAAAATTATTCTCTTTAGTGTTCATGTTCTAGACATTCAATGAAAAAACTAAACTATATGGAAAGAAACAAAAAAATTATGATGAATGAATTTTTTTTCCCTCTCTAGGACAATTATTTCTGGAATTTTTAAAAGTTCAAATTTACAAAAACAAGCATCGATATTAGATGACAGAAGTTGCAGTGCAAAACGTGTAGCTCTAAAGCACTCAAAATCTCAAATTAATTCACATATTTGCAGTGAAGCCAAATATGTTGAATTGACTTCCTGTTTACAAAAAGAGCCATCACAAAATGATGCTTCATTTAGCATAAGCACACCCCAGAAAAGAAAACAAAAAACTAATTCCAGACATTTTTTCTTCTGGTTCTTCTATTCTATACTCATTTTTCCATTCAATCAAGAATATTAAGTCACACTAATTTTACAATTACAGTAAAAAATGTAGTAGGAAAATTTTCTTATTCACCTCAAATTGGTCTCTGCACAAGTGAAGAAATTGGTAAGATGTATCTAAAAGTTTAATTAAAATGGGAACCAAATACACCAACAAACCTCCATATTTATTTCCCATCCCCGTTTTTCGTGTGGAATGATAATTGATCAGAACATCCATCTTGGGGAAGAATGAGCTGCAGCTACACTTTGCCTTGGTCTGTTAACTTGTTCCGAGCTGTTTCGCTTCTTCATGATGGAGGACACGGTCGGGCTGTAGTAGTCATTGCTCCTGTAAGATCCTGCTCCTTGGGAGTACATCTTCCTTCCATTTCTAAAGCTTCTTTGATTCACCAGGATTGTTCGGTGTGCCACGGGATTTCGTTGGACTGATCCCCATCTGTTGTAGTTTACACAACTCTGACTCCTTCCAACCTGCTGAAACTTCCCTTCTCTGGGACTTGTATAGTTTCGGCTCTCTGCAGTTTCTGCAGAGTACATTGTTGTCTCTCCCTCGCTGCTATACCCGTTCTGCATCACTGAAACTTCCACGGGAGATGAACAAGACTGAACTTCACTTAAGGCCCCATTTACAGAATTTGTTGAGGCAACCTCTTCTCCATTTTCGACAACATCGACGAGTTCTCTCTCCATGCTTTGGCCTTCTCTTAATGGGTTCGGTTGAGAAACATCCTTTGCAGAATTTTCATCAGAGCCAAGTGGGGTTTGTTTGGTAGGATGTGGCATAATCACAGCCGTGGCAACTTTTGGAGGGAAGTTGATATCCAGAAGCTGCATGGGCATAGTTTCCTTTTTTCTAACAGGAACTGCAATCAACTTTGGAGATTCATATATTTCGGGAGTAGGAATTCCTTGCACATGGTTCATATGTAGGTCATTCGTCAAACTCTCTTCCTTGAAGGAGTTTGTTGTAGTGGAACAGCTCGGTCCCAGCAGATTCCTGGTTATCAAGACTATATTTGATGGTGATGGCGTTCCTTCGCCATTGGTTTCCATCGGCTTAAAAACTTGCCTCAATGTGAAGGAAGCAGAAGAATGCTCACTCTTTTGCCCTGAAGACATCAATCTTATCAGTTGTGGCTTCGGTTTGTTAAGTTCATCAAGACTACCTTCCCAATGTTGATTTAACCAATCACATATGATTGGCAGAGGAATCCCAAATTGCATAGGAAGATCCTTCTTCCAAGATGATGAAGATGACGATGAAGTCGATGATGATTTGGTATTTGGAGACGTGGCTAGTTTCATAGGATCACATACCATGAACGCAAGGTTACCTTGTGCATCAAATCCAGCAGACCCAGGACTCCACGTTACCCCATTGGTCGATAATTTTATTAAGTTATCAGTGGCTATAACCACTTTCCCTTCACTAATGATCAATTCGTCTTTCTCAGAATATCCCAAGAGGTAAACGGAATTGCCAAGATCAAGATTCGGTTTAGAACATATCTTCAAGTGTTGAAGCTGCTGAGAGTTGGAGTCTCCATCTAATGCATCTAAGCCCACTATTGTAAGATCCAAAATGGAACTCGTAATAAAAAACCTGCAACAAAGCGAAGCTTGAAAATTCACTGGAAGACTTCTGAAACAAAGCATCGCATAAAATGATTCACACGATATGTAGAGCTAATTGAAGTAAAAGATCTCCTTTTAGCTAACATTCTCACAAGGATACAAACCTATCCGTTTGTTATACTCCATGAAATATTTAAAAAATTACCAAGTCATTATAATGCTATGGATGGGGAAGACTTGCCTAGTTAGTCATAAACCACTGCTCCCATTTGTCTATGATATGCATACGTTACTAAGTTCACTTAATTTCCCTTTTCTCCTTCTTGATGACCTCGTATTAGAGGCCCTACTCCTTATATTTTGCTCATTGTCCACCCTACTTATTCTCAAAGAGGCTTTGCCTATTTGAAAGTTGTTTCGAGAGACGATTAAATTATTAAGTTTTTCTCCTTGAAGGCTAAGAAGACAAGTGTATCTAATTACAAAGGACAGGGCATTATGGTAAGCAGGTAACATATCTAGCAGGTATCTGAGAATAGTTTTAGCTTGAAATTCATGGATGGAATCACAAGACATGGATACATAATTCTTCCCAAAACAAAATTTCTTTTATGTACAGAAAAATAATCTATAACGTACAAAAAGAAAAGAAAAGGGAAGGGGATAGATAGATAACATGAAACTGCAAAACAAGAAGCCAGATAAGTACACGTTAATTGAGTTTCTTTCAAAATTTCAACCTTTTGCATTTCTTGTTGTTGAATGGAGAATACTCATTTTCTATTCTATATGAGGGAGCTATTGGAAAGCCGACGGGGGTGGAAGTAACAAATCACATGTACCAGTTCCAAATGGCATCTTCTTAGTGAGTTTAAGGGAACTAAAATCCAAAACATCGTTTCATTTCCTCTGCAGTTAATTCTTCCTCTCAATCAATGTAAGTATTTTATCTCCCTACTCAATCACTCTGACTTTGCTAATGTTTGCTTGGGAAATTTTCCAATCTAATGAGTTTCAACTTTTTATCTTCAGGATGAAACTTTACTACCCTAGATATGATGGCATCAGCAATCAGTTTGATTAATATTATAAAAGAGGGCAAAATGCCCTTTTGGTCCCGAAGTTTTGAATTTAATTCCCCTTTGGTCTCTATATTTCAAAATGTTACATTTTTATCCTTGAGTTTTGAATTTCGTTTCCAATTAGTCCTTAGTCCCTAAATTTCAAAACATTTACCCTTTTACCCCTGAGTTTTGAGTTTAGTTTCCATCTAGTCCCTAGATTTTAAAATTTTGCACTTTCACCTCTAAGTTTTCTTTTGGTCGCTAACATAGAGAGTCCATTCAATATTAATTTGTATTATTTATATGCTTACATGATAAAAATATTTCTTTTTAAAATATTTCAATAGGTGATGTGAAAAAAAAATCTCTCTTCTCCATCCATTTTCTCCCTCTTCTACCCAATTGTCCTCACTCACACCCTCATGCATCTTCCCTCTTCCCCTACTGTCATGGTCAACCACTGACTGTCGGTCGTCTTCCACCTATTGATACATGAGTAAGTTTATCATTTGTTGAAATATTATAAAAATAAATATTTTACCACATAACCTATTGATATGTTATAAAAATGGGTGAAGGAGAGAGAAAGAATGGAGGGGAGGAGAGAGATATTTCTTTGTTTCCCGCATCACCTATTGAAATCTTATAAAAACAAATATTTTTACCATGTATGCATATAATAAATGGATTCATTAGTCTCCTAGTCAAAATTCTATTAGAGTTCTTAACATTTTGTTATGTTAGGGATCAAAAGCAAGCATTAGTGAAACTTTACAGGGAAAAGTGTGTAAGATTTTAAAACTTCGAGACCAAATGAAAACTAAACTCAAAACTCAAAGTTAAAAGTGTAACATTTTGAAAGCTAGGGACGAAATTGAAACTAAACTCAAAACTTATGAGTAAAATTACAACATTTTGAAATTTAGGAATCAAATAGAAATTAAACTCAAAACTTAGAGACCGAGAAAAATATTTTTCCCTTTAAAAAATAAATCAAATCTTGCTGTATAAATGATGCATTTGGTTGCATTGCCAATAAATAAAGAAGAATGTTATTTGCTTTCATCCAGTTCTTCAAATAACCATGTATTAAATCGTGGTACAGCAGAAAGTGCACATGATTAATGTTAACTACCCTATTCTGTAAGTTAGAGAAATTTGGTTTGAAAGAGTTATGCACATAGATACTGGGAAAAAGTTCATTTTTTAAGTCAATTTTAACTTAAAACTTTCAATTTCACCAAATTGTATCCTAAATAGGAAAAAATTCTACCAACAAAATGCTTAAAATCAAACTACCAAAATGCTTAAGCCCAACCATGAAAATACTCAAGCATATCTACAAAATCAAATCAAACAAGTAAAAAGCACTCAAATCTGGCGTTAAACCTTTAAAAGGCCTTTTACCATTGCTAGAAATATAGTCTCTTCCAACCATAAAGTGTCTGTAGCTATCTATAAATCTTAAAAGATAACATAAAACTGAATTTATAAATTTCACCACTTATTCAAGTTTAGGATTCAAGTCATTGAAATTGAAAGTTTAGGACAAAAACTAACTCACTAAGCTAAGTACAAGAGATTGAAAGTTTCAAGGCTAAAAATTGTTTTCTTCACTAAATTTTGAACATGTCTTTTGGTGTTATCCTCCTGGTACCTGAGATTCTGTGACAGAACAAACTAACATACTATAAATATGCCCAGTATCTTACATAATTTCCTAATAATGCAGCTAATATATAATTTAATTAAACAGACACCATTCCACAAGCTGTAAGTGACACCATAGTTCTCTCAGGTAGAGAAAACAAGCAAATAAGATACTACGATCACTCGACTGAGGTAGTTGAAAGTTTTATTTAGTGGATTAAGAGGTATAATCCTATAAATCTAAACTGACATGAATAAGAACCGCAGATTTTTTAACTCGGTCCCATAATGTTGATCTTCCAACAGAAATGCAATGCAGATTCTTTCCCCAACCCCTTCAAATCATCATATTTTAAGGGGGTAATGAATGAATCAAAGGGAAAGAACACAAGATAGAATTTGAATCTGTTATTGTCAAAGCGATTGATTAAAATAAAAATGTATTTATTCCTTTAAATTTTCTACGACTCTATTGGTGGAAAACCAAAAATCAAACCATTCCAACTTGCACTCAGTCACTTGAGCCATCAATTTCTTAGTCCCAACTATTTCCATCAAACAAAACAAAAGCAAGAACCTAAGGGGATAATCCAGAAACTGAAACTAAAACTAATCTTCAACATTTCTTCCATTTTTTTGTTCTAAAAGCCCCAGAAGAAGAAACAGAAAAACGAATAAAAAAATGACCTATGAGGGACGAGGGTGGCAGCGACGCCGTTTTGGAGGTGGATCTCGCAAGTCTCAGCGGCAGCAAGGGAGGGAAGATTAACATGGGTGGTCAAAAGAAGGGTCCGGTGGATCAAAAAAGCCGTGCCGGAGGCCCCATTGGCGGTGACGGAGATTCGAGCCATGGCGGAACTTCTGCCGGAAAAAATGGCTGCCTTCATTCTCTCGGACTTGCCAACCCCTTTGCAGAAGCACCAAGAATTGCCCAAAACGCCCATTGAAATTGGAATTTGGGATCTAGCAGAATGTGGGGTTTGTCCGTTATGGTTGGAATTATGGATCTAGCTGTAGAAATAGCATAAGGGAGAGCGTAAGTGGGTAACCATTTTTGTGGGGGGAGAGTGGTCAAGCGTTAGTAGAGAAGAGACCCAGGGGATGACACTGAGCTCGAATTTGTCTAAGACAGAGAGTAAAAGCGCGTGGGCAATAGGCTAGTGTTCTGCCTCAAAAAGATTTCGGGGAAATGTGGATTACGCAGAGTCTCATCCAGACTTCTATGAAACTGAGTTAAGATTGCTACACGTGTCAAGGGCTATATATATATATTTAGTCGCATCGAGCTGGCGGTCGTTAATCCTAAAGGTAACCCCCACATTAGGGTGGTGCTTACCAACAAACTATAATGCAAGTTAGATCTGATTTGTGTAAAGCTGAGCAAAAATTAGGATGGGCTGGTTGCATGAATAACAATTTTTTTAAAAGAATTTGTAAATATCGTAATGTTTTTTTGAAATTTATAAATATAGCAAAAATATATATAATCTGATTTTCGTTTTTTATTTTTTCAATTTTACCCTCGTTAGTATATCAACTTGTATATCAGTAGTATATCTGATATACTTTTGGTATATCAGTCAACTGATATACTTTATATTTGATATATTGTTAACTAATATACTTTATATTTGGTCTATCAGTCAACTGATATATACTTTATATTTAGTATATCATTTTACTAATATATCAAATATAATGT
>JAOANK020000022.1:7907871-7919437 GCA_026257165.2 Telfairia occidentalis | reverse complement strand
TTGAGGAGGAGGGGGGGGGGGGGGGGGGTGCGATTTTAAATGGAGGTTAAAAAAACTTGGACATTGAAAATTTTACCATTCTTCTGGAGCTTAAAGCTAAGTCAAGTTATGGATGGGTTAATGTCTTCCAGCACGGGAAAACCGTTGAACCTGTGCTTGTAATCGGTGTTGTTGATTTGCAGCAATGAAGCTCCGGACTTCTTTGGCGATCCTAAGCTAAGTCTCTTGTGCTCTGAAAGACATTAAAATGAATTACGAATCAAATCTAATGAATGAAGAAATGGAAAACGGAAATTGAAGATTTTGAGAACAGCGAGGCAACTACTTTTGTTCGTAATTGCGTGGCGAGTCATTTCTAGGAAGTCTTCCCATTTGAACTTTTGGAGTTCTTGCTTCTCCTCCTCGGGGAGTTCGAAATTTGGTTCCCTTCCACACACAAAAGCAGCTCTGAGAAACCAAAAGACTAGTGAACTTATGGTACCTGATACCATTCCAAAATTGACACGATGCTTATCAATGTGAATCGAGTTATATCTCTGTTCACTTAATAATTTGATGGGTAAATGAACTAAATGGTACACAGCAGTGAAGTAAATACACATATATGCGTGTATGGATGTATGTATTTATGTACTATAATTTGCAGAACACTGTACCAATTAGCACTTTTAGAATTTCATCTTACTTGTCAATATTTGGTTTGTTAATCCATATATAAAATTTATGGTGTTTGGATTAATTTTCTAAGGAATCAAGCACAAGAAATTATGTTCTGTAACTCATTGGTTCTCGCCTTTCAATAACACACTTAGAGAACTCAGAAGCAATGTAAAGAATTTTTGTAGCTATCCTCATCTTGGTGCTTTATAATGAACTTATCGACAAAAATAGTATCCTGGCCGGAGTCTGCATATACCGTTTATAACTCAGAATGAGGAATGTTAAATATCGAACTAAGACTGGATTTGGAAATGAATACCTGTCATACAAGTGTGCAGCCTCTTCTTGTGAGCCAAACGTTCCCAAATGTATCTGCTTCTTGTCGACCTTAATCGCGGCCTGCCATTTCATGTTCTTGAAGTAGACGCCCCTCATGATCAACAGTTCTTGATTATTAGAGTTTTTCCTCCTATGTCTCTTTCTGTGTTTTGGTGGATACCCTACAAACACAAGTCCATGTATTAGGAGAGAAAATGCAGCGATTTTGAACATTCTTAGTCATTACACTAAGAATATGTTCGTGCATAAAACAAGTGTCTTATGATGCCATTTGTTGTGCTTGTGCCAACTGCAAATTGATATTGAACACAGAACAAAAGGCACTCTCACATACATAAAACGTTGACAAATTATACCGCAAAATCGGTGCAACGATCTACAAAAGGAATCCTTAACTTCTAAATTACAACGAACAAACTCAAAATTTGGAATCACATAAAAGATTCCACCTCCACAGGAAAGAAAGAATGGCTACAACAATATTTACCCAAAAGTAAGCATATTGTTCAATACATATATCATATACAAATACTATACATCTCGAAAGCAACCCATAAACAATGACGGAGCTATGATCGTATGATAAACACGTTTCACAATTAGATGACCTGAAACAAGCTGATTAGATTGCTCTTTCAGTGAGGTCAAATCCAATGCATTTGCGAAACTGGGTTCCATATTTACAACAGAGCTCTGTAACAAAAGATCAAGTTTGGAAAATAACTGTCAGATTATAAGTCAACATGCTCAGAAAGCAGACATAATGAACCTGGGAATTTACTCAACATGCCTAGGTGGTAAATTTTAATAGACCCAGATTTTTCAAGGGTCGTGAAATAAATCAAATTGTGATAGAATTATACATCCACTAAATGGTCATCAACAAGACACTCTGAATGTAAAATCAAGTCAGTTACATGAATGCAATTTAGAAAAAAAAAATGGTTCTTTTCCCTTTAACTGATCTGTATGTCTTATAAAATGTGTATTTTATAAACCAAAGCAAAGAGGAATGAAGCATTAACTATTATCAGTTACTAAAGTTTAATCTGCCAGTCCCTAATCACGGGGTCAAGTTCTACAGTCCAAGGGATCTTCATAGCCATTTTAAAGAAAGAGAAAATACAATGTGTATATTAACAACAATTCCTTTTTAATCAGCCAAGGCTTCCATCATAGTTGTATTGCAAACATTTCATTCATCTTAACTTATAGAACCAAGAGTGTTTAAAGATCTTAGACTGATCCTCCTGACTTTCTGCTACATATTTAGAAGGTCGAAAATATTATCCAAGATGAAGCTTAAAACCAAATCTCTGCAACTAGAGACGGTGATTAGAATATTTCTATCTTATCTTTCAGAATAAAAGAGTTTAATAAGATAAAGGTGAAACAATCATGTATTTCCATATGGTACTAGATAAGATTCAAGAACCACAATCTTAGGTAACATGTAAAGAATGAAATGCAGAAAATATTTCACTGATTTTTATCAGCAATGAAATTATCCAGAAAATATCACTTCTAATAAATATCAATATTCGACAATAAAATTGGGAGTACAAAGAAGAAAATAAACACAATCAACTTTCTTATGGGAATAACTCCAAAAAATGTTAACACACAATTACGGGTATATTGAAAGTTGTCGAAAAAATTTCAGGCATGTCATCTTACCCTATCTGTGAGGTTAACATCATCAGAAGACATGGGATACACGGTAACAAGTTTGTTACTCGAGCTAGGATTTTCGGGAGCGGTTCCATTTTCTGATAATTTAAGAAGTGGAGCTACAAATGAACTTTTCCCTGAGCAGTCAGAGAAAATTTGAACAGACAATTTTAATCAAATGAATCAAGAACCAAGTGAGCAAGGAAAACAAAATACAAACCTTCTAAAAGAAATATGATAATGTACCAGAGCATAGTCCCAATAGCCTACGCCGCCTTAAGCTCACCATAGTTGATATGGA
Source organism: Telfairia occidentalis (assembly GCA_026257165.2). Lineage (NCBI taxonomy): Eukaryota > Viridiplantae > Streptophyta > Magnoliopsida > Cucurbitales > Cucurbitaceae > Telfairia > Telfairia occidentalis. Next base: position 7,916,466 of record JAOANK020000022.1, on the reverse strand, counting down.
TATTCACGTCGTGCCCAATGTAGACAATAAATTGTTTATCGTGAATCCATCTCACCTTGGATACAAAGGAGTAGCAATTACAGTCAAATTTTGAATGTACCCTCTGATGTTATGCAGAGAATATTAAACATTGTTGTGAGCACCTGTAGACTCAAAACATCAATAAAGCTAATAAATAAGGATCCTGAACAAAACACACGAGAGATTGGATGTTCATTAAGATAATAACTTGGGGTCGTTGAATACAATAAAAGTTTCTTGTTTTATTGCATCAACCTCAATTATGAAAACATAATTCCTAAACCATTCATGTCCATGCTTCAAGCTCGATTCATTCACTGAAAGACAAAAACATGATTTTCGGTGGATTGAAGGACTCCATCCATTCGTTCTCAAGCCCAGCATCCAAAGAACACAAGACAATATGATTAAAAGAAGTGATAAAGAAGGTAATGAAAGAGAAAAAAAGATAAATGGAACATGGAACATGGAACACGTTTTTTGACAACAAATTCATTGCAGTTACTAATACAATCACCAAGATACCATCATGATTGGAGGACAAAAGGAATGTCCCAGCTTCTACAACTGATACAAACTGGTGGAAATAAAGGATCCCTCACAAGGAACACAATCTCGAAAACTAGTAACTCAAAATTAACTCCCATGTCTAAAGCAATCCTTTACAATAAGAAGAAAACTAAAAACAAGTTGCTAATCTTTTTAACTCAAAGATATGAAAACCTCAGCATTCTCTAAAAAGGGATATTAAATTCAAATGTTTCTCAAATATATCTAACTAAATTAGGCAAGAACCCAGTTATACACCCCCCCCCCCCCACAAAAAAAAAAAAAAAAAAAAAAAAAAAAGAAGAAAAAAAAAAAAAAGAGAACACAAGACAACAATATACCTTACAGAAATGCTTATCGGCCAATCCTGGTTTTGGGTAAACCAAATTTTGAGTTCCAAACAAAACACACGAAAAGAAATCAAAATAAATTCAACGGGAACCAAAAGGGAATGAATGACACAGAGAACTTGAGCGTCCTTCAAATTGGACATTATTAATTCAAAACTAAAATTTTTTTAAAAAAAATTAAGAGATAAATCTCTCTCTCTCTCTCTCTCTCTCTCTCTCTATATATATATATATATATATATATATATATATATCTTGTGAAATAAGTCAACCCCCCATCAACCTACAACCACCTTTTTCTTGGGGGAACCCCAAATTGCACAAATGCAAAACCAAACACCAAAAAGAGAGACCCAGAAAGTCATAAGCAGAGAAAAACACAGTAACCATCCCATAAAGATCAAATGTTCAGCCACGGAAACTCATAAAGTGAGTCAATGTGTAAAGTACCTTAAAGAAAAAAGCGAACGAAGCGGATGAAGAAGTTTTATAAACAGAGATTTGTACAGGAATCAGAGTCCGATTGAGGAATTGAAGACGAGAAAGGAGAACAACAACAACTGTTGGCAAATGTCTAGAAAAGGGAAGGAGTTTTTTTCTGCTTTTCCTTCTTCTTTAATGTGTTAAGTCTAGCGTTTGTAAAACATGCATCTGCCACCACCTTTTGGGTTATGTGTTTATAGCTCTGTTTGTGTGTGGGTTCGGAGAAGGTGGTATGGTATGGTAGAGAGAGAGAGAGAGGTTGTGGTTGTGGCTTGGAAAGGAGTTGGTTGAATAGAGAGAATGGAAGGGTAATCTAATGGGTGTGGCTCTACATAAACTTTAATTCCACAATTGCCCTTATGGAACTCCCAAAATTCCATTCCAAATCACCAACCTAACATATACATATCACATTGTTTTAATTGGTCCTATGTCATTTGTTTTGAAGAAAGAAAGAAAGAAGAAAGAAAGAGAGTGATAGACATAGAGAGAGGCCAAACTAAGCATAACTAAACTGTTTAATGACATATCTTTCTGACCAAATAGGTTCGAATCTCTCACTCCCACAAGTTGTTGAATTAAAAAAATATATAGAGAGAGAGGTTTGTTGAAGTTATCTTATGGTGATTACATAGACTGTATAAAATAAACTCTCTTTATTTCAACAATGCTACTAGAAGTACACATACACAAACGTTAAACTATGCATAGCTCAATTGATAAAGACATATCTCTCCAATAAAAAAGTTGTGAGTTTGAATTTTCATCCCCTCTAGTTGTTAAACTCAATAAAACATAGTTCAAGACATTTTTTTTTTTTTTTTGTAGATTTTTAAATATAATAATATTATTATTATGGTCTATTTACATTTATTCAAATAATGTTGTAGGCCCATATTGGTGGGACGATTTATTAACTTAAAATGTAATTTTCCTAATTCCTAGGGATCGATAATTTCTCTAATTCTTAGAGCTTGGTTCTTGTTCTACCTAATAAAGTAGTATTTTCTCTCCACCAACAAGAGCTAATAAAGTTCAGTAATTATTAAATCATACAATGTTAGGTTTTTATTGAATAATGATGCAAATTAAGAATTTATCGGTGGTATCATAGCCTAGTTAAGAATATATGATTTTTCATTCATATTTTAAATGTATGAATTTATGTTTTCGTTACAAATAATTCCTAGGAATCACGTTTGTCGAATAAATTCTTTTATTTTAATTTTTATGTAGGTTTAAAATTGTATTAAATTCAATAAAATAAATAAATATACAATTGGGGTCGGTAACGAGATCTTACTAGATGATTTGGAAGTCTTCATCATTGCCCTATGGAGCATGTGGTACAGGCGGAACAAACTAGTCTTCAACCCACAACAACAGGCAATCCTATCTCAATGGCATTTAATTATGTTGAAGATTGGAGAACTGGACAACGCCTACCACAAAGAGCAATCCAGCAATAAGACGACCGTCGCACGGTCTCAGAAGAGGAAAGATGGAGACTCCATAATAACCAGACTTACAAGCTCAATTTTGATCAGCATCATTAATGGACATGTAGGTTTGGGCTTCATAATCAGGAATTTAGTTGGCAAAGTGCTTCTGGCAACAAAACAATTCAAGCACATCTCTGGACCTATGGAGCTTGTTGAAGCCATTGCTTTTCACTAGAGAATTAAACTAGCTATAAAGGATGGTATTTGGCCGATTTGGCTTAAACAGATTCAAGGTGGTATGACAACTCTTACAAGGTGATACTAGATATGACACAAAAATATAATTATTTATTGATGAGATCCGACGAAGATGTCGATGCAAGGATGTGATTGGTGTTTCCTTAGTTCAACACACACAAAACTAGGTCGTGAATGCTTTGGCGACTCATGCTTGACATAATCGTTTTTTGAGAATCTAGATACAAGATTGTCGAATTTGGGTGATGCAAGAGCTCAGCAATGACCTCTCCATCTTTGGTTAACCAATATTTCCTTCGTTTTCTTTATTTATACTTAAAAAAAGGCCTAGATCTTATGAGAAAGAAACTAAGTGCATATTTGGTATAACTTTTTAAAAAATGTTTTTAAGTAAAACATTTATTATATAAGTATTTTTGGAATAAAATTAATTAAATACTTAATTTAAAAAAATTTTAAATTTATTTTATATGTTTTTATACATTTTCAAACTATTTTTTATTATTAAAAGTTCTAAAAAATATTTTTAATTAGTTAAAAGCACTATTCGAAATTTTTAATCAAACACTGTTAATTTTGAAAAATATACTTTTTTCTATCAATAAATAGTTAAAAGTCATATGAAACAGTTTATGTATATTTATTTTCTTAAAATGCCGAGGGTTTCCACAAATTTTGTATACATATTATTATTATGTTTTAATCATTTATCTACTTGCAAGGATTTGAATTGTTCTTTTCTCTTATTTAATGGATTCAATTCTAATTTATTTTACTTAACATATTATGTATTGCATAAAATTGAAAGTATGTGTGTTTTTTTTTTCTGATCTTATTTTATATCGTACAATTTGGAATGTATGAAATTTTCTTGAATTTTCTATTACTACCATTATTGCAATATTTGTGTCAAATGGAAAATGAAAGTGTGTGATGTAAATTACTTGCCTATATTTTATTATGATATCTATATTATATATAATTTGTTACTCACTACCGATTTAGAAAGTTTATAGATATCAAATTAAAGTTAAATGTTAACAAATTGTATGATATGATTACTTGCTAATTTTTATTATGATATATATATATATTATGTAGAATTTGTGGTCACCAAAGTGACTGAATTAAAATGTTTTATAGATATCAAAATAAAATTAATTCAATTACTCATGTTTATGTGATGTTGATGAATGAGATGATATTATGAAGTCTTAAAGGTTTTATCATGAGTATAGTGATGTTCATTATTATAAAATATTTTGAATCGACCAATGATTGATTAGTAGTTTTATAATTTTGAATCTTAGCGTGGTTAATTGAAATATTTGGTTAGGTATTTTAGTATATCCAAAGATGACTAATGTATCTAATTTGAGCATTTCAATTACCAGTTATGTAAACTTAAATCTAGCATCAACTATCTATGAATGTTGTATATTGTTGTATCTCCCAAAGGAGAACTTAATTTATGCTTAATGTTTGTTGAATGTTTCCTAAATCTAAATTGTATTTTTAAGTTTATTTCTCAAAGCAATGATGTGGAAGTATATGTTCTATATTTCCAAGTATGTGCTTCTATTTCTCTTCATTGAAAGCCACGTTTGTTATTAAGTTTAGTGATCACAATTTCTCTTATTGGTGCAAATAAATCTAATTCCATCTTGGTCTTCTAGATTTTGATTTAACACTTTTTAGTGAGAAACCTGCTGCACTTACTAATGCTAACAATGCTGAGGAGAGATCTTTTTATAAAGCTTGGAAAAAATTAAACAGGTTGAGTTTAATGTTTATGTGAATGACTACAGTAAACAATATCAAGTCCACAATTGCAAAACTGAAAGTGTGTTAAGGAACTTATAAAATTTGTGGAAAATTGTTCCTAGTTTGAGTCGATTGATAAGTCACTTGCTAAGACACTAATGAGTACTTTAATTACCATTAAGTTTTATGGTTTTTGTATTATCCATCAACACAACCTTGAAATGAAAGATATAGCAGCAAGGCTAAAGACCACGAGAATAAAAGTTAGCAAAAATTTTCTTGTAACGTTTATTCTTAACTCCTTACTTCTAGAGTATGGTCAATTATTTCATATGAACTATAATTCTCCGAGAGATAAATTGAATTTGCATGAATTGCAAAATATGCTCATTCAAGAGGCAACAAGACTTAAGAAATCGGTAATTCACTATAATAATCTCATAGGTCATAAAGGAGCTAGAAAGAAATCAAGAAAGAAGAATGGAAAGGGCAATTTGTAAAATCTTAATTTGCATGATTATACAATAAAACCATAACATTGTATAATTCAATAAATTGTTTAGATCTTTGAACTAAATGATTTTCACAATAACATAAGTAAAGATAACATTGATTCATGAAGTTGATTTCCTAAAGCAATTGATATCTTGATTCATGAAGTCGATTTCCTGAAGCAATTGATGAGGATTGTGTTTCTCTCTCTTAATCTACTTTAATGCTTTATTAGCCTTTCTTGATGGAGAGAAAATACTACTTGATTAGGTAGAGAGATGACTAATCCTTATGGTTTTATCTTTATATATACATCTTCCATCAAGGTGTAAATCATGAAAATTACCTTTTAATTAATTGGCCAACTAACATGGACCTACAACATTATTGGAATAAATGTAAATGGGTCAAATTAATAAGAATATTAGATTTAAAAATCTAATATTCTCCCAGTTGGCCCATGTGACATTATTTTCCATATCTGATTAACAAACATAATGCATATAGAAGAAGATAAATTCATCTTCATATCATAATATCAATGTTAATTAAAGAAACTAATAAGGATCATGATGGCCATACATCATAACATCGACAAAATTCCTTCATGTATTACCAAATCTAGTTCTTCACCTAACATGACCTATAATAAAGGTATTCAATAATGGTCTAATAATAAGTTCTTGTCAAAGACAAGATTATGTTTTATTTATGTAATTCATCTATGTATATATGGATCATACGAAACAGGAGTCATAAAAGAAAATAAAAAACAATAAATAAATGAGTGCGAAGTATCAAATAATGTAATCATAATATCAAAATGGTATTCATTAATGCTCATAAGTTTGACATATTCTTTGAATGTCTTAGGTGACAATTTTTTCGTGAGTGGATCGGGAATCATAAGGTTAGTTGTAACCAACTGACACTCTTTGTTTCTAAATATATTCTTTAACGACAAAGTATTTTAAATTTCATGAATTTAGCACATTCAGAATACATGTTTTTTTTATAAGAAGATTGTTGTAGTTAAAATAATTTTGAGTGACTTAGCATTATTGTCGTCAATTCAAATTTTGAAATAAAGTTCCATAACCATACATCATAAATTGTAGCCTCAAAGCATGCTATAAATTTAGATTCCACAATGGATGCAGTAATGATAAACTGCTTCACACTTTTCCATGAAATTGCTTCTCTAGCTAATTGAAACAAATAGTCAATGTGGGTATTTATGTATCCATATATTTAGCGTAATCTAAATTTGCATATTTAATCACCTCAAGATGATAATTTTTTTTAAGCAAGCATATAATCTCTCGTTCTTTGCAGATATAATAACACTTTCTTTGCACCTTTCTGAGGATTCATTCCTTGGTTACTTTGATACCTGCCCAACATACCGATAACATAAACTGATATCTAGTTTGGTACAAATCTACATAAACATTAAGCTTCTAACAATAGATACACAAGGAATGATTTTCATTAGATTGTGTTCCATTCATTCTTTGGACATTGCATGAAACTAAACTTATCTTCTTTATGAATTGGAACAATACTTGAACAACATTTATCAATCTTAAATCTCTCTAGAACTTTATTAATATATGCTTTCTGAGACAGTCCTAACAATCCATGTGCTCTATCACAAAATATTTATATTCCAATCACATAGGATGTCTCACCCATATCTTTCAATTTAAAGTTTTTAGAGAGAAATTCTTTGGTTTAACATAATAAACAAAAGTCATTAGTAGCCAACAAGATGTCATCACCATATAGAACAAGAAATATAAACTTACTCTTGTTGATCTTTAGATACATACATTGATCAAATACGTTTTCTTTAAATCACCATACAGAACAAGAAATATAAACTTACTCTCGCTGATCTTTAGATACATACATCGATCAAAGATGTTTTCTTTAAATCCAAAAGATGTGATGGTATCATTAAATTTAAAATATTATTATCGAGAAACTTGTTTAAGTCTGTATATTGGCCTCTTTAGCTTGCACACCATACGTTACTTTTCTTCAACCACAAAACCTTCAGGTTGATCCATAAATACTTCTTTATCTAATTCCCATTTAGAAAAGTAGTTTTTTCACATCCATTCAACGAAACCTGAAGTCATAATGAGTTACTAATTATTATCATAATAATTCTTCATAAGTCTTTTTAAAGAGACAAAGGGAAAAGTCTCCTTATAGTCAATACCATCTTTCTGTGTAAATCTTTTAGCAACGAGTTTGACCTCATGTTGTTCAATATTACCATTTGAGTCACATTTGGTCTTAAAGACCCATTTACAATAGACTCTTCTGTTTCCTTTAGGCAATGTTATAAGATCACAAACCTTATTGTGATCCATTGATTTTAACTCTTCGTTTATGGCAACTAAGCATACAGTACAACTATCACTGTTAATGGCTTGTGAAAATGAAACTAGATTATTATCAATGCCTCAAATTCTGACTCGTGCAAATATACCACATAATCATCAAAAATAGCTAATCTTCTTTTCCTTATAGATCTACCTAATTCTATTTCTTGTAGTTTCTTAATTGGAGGTTCATTCATAATAATGTCATTATGTGTGTTGTTTGGTCGTTAATTTGTTCTTCTTGTAAATTATTAATAGAGTCAACAATTAAAAGAACAACAATTTCAGAAGAAGTTTTAGATGAAGAAATTTTCAGCCCAACTTCTTGAATTTCTGCTTTACATGAAGAGTGTATCATCATAAATGCACAGCGGAATAAGGATCAAAATACTCAAATTAGCTCAAAATAAATAAGGAAAATCATGCTTACGAGGAGGAAAACAGAGTTTTAGTGTACTAACCTCTTGATGATCAAATCCTCCTCCTATCTCCGGCGGGTATGTGCTCCAATCAGCTCTCGGACCACTACTAGTGTCTTCCCGACTATTCTCCGGCCTTGGAATGGGATGGTGGGATCCCTTGATTGGCGAACTTTGGTGAAGAAGGAGAAAAAGTTGGCTTAGAGTTCAACACATGAACAACCAACTTGGGAGCAAATTTTGGACTCCTTCATCAATCTCCTTATGCACGAAACTGATGCCTATTTAAAGGCAATTCATGCACAAATGCTTCACCATTTGGTTGACACTCAACCATGGTGATTAAACATGTTAATTAGGTGGCAAAATGTGGAGTTTGGAATTTGGAAAATCACCATTTTCCATTATTCCAAACTTTCCACTT
>JAOANK020000022.1:7875021-7893063 GCA_026257165.2 Telfairia occidentalis | reverse complement strand
ATTGTCCTCAATGTATGAATAAAAGAAGACAAAGCAAAGAGAAGAATCGGTACTGGCCTGGAGTAAAGGTATGTCTACTATGCGACAGGCTCGTGGACTGAGTACGATCGTGCTGAGGTTCCTGAAAAGGGGGGAAAATATGGGCAAAATTCGTGAGAACTGGGCAAACAATAACTATAAACAAAAAATCAACAAAGCAAATCAAAACAAAAAGGGCTTGGGTTGCCTCCCAAGAAGCGCTTGGTTTAACGTATCTAGCTAAATCAATTCTCAGCTCAGGATGATTCATTCAGAAAAATGTCCTCCAACTTCCGCTCCTCATTTCCAAGATAGGGCTTCACCCACTGCCCGTTCACTTTGAAGGTCGATCCATCCCCATATTGCAGCTCGACAGCTCCATAAGGAAATACTTCCTTGATTACGAAGGGCCCGGCCAACGAGATTTAAGCTTCCCTGGAAATGCCTAATTAGCATTTAAAATTCATAACCTTGCCTTTTAGCATGTACAAGTAATGAAGTCCCTTAGTGGCCTGGAGGGTGTCTTAGTATCATTTTACTCTAAAAAAACTTAGAAAGTTTGTAGGAAACTTTTAAAGCACATAACCTCCCCTAGCACGATAAAGTAACTAATAGATGACTTAATGGTTGAAAAGGTATCAACGTTCCATTTCACTCTCGAAACAAGCTTGGAAGTGTCAATGTGGCACTTAAAATACATAACTTGATTCCCAACATGTTGTAGTACCTTAGTGGCCTAAAAGGTGGCTAGTTGACATTTTCACTCTAAAAAATAATCTAGAAATTGCCTTAGTAAGATTTTTTTTTTAACAAGAAACAACTTCTCAAATGATATAATGGAAAGAAAAATGTTCAAGGGATACAAACTCCCATAGGGAGTGAAGATAAAAACAAAAAACAAGAATTTGGAAACAATTACAATCAAATAGAGATCAGTCAGGAAGGTAATAAACGTGAAAAACCAAAAGAAAATCCTGGAATCCAGTTTTGGGCCAAAGTTCTAGTATAATGAACAAAAAACTTGTGAAAAAACTCGAAAAATTCACCTTCTTTGAATCAAATAGAGTGAATGCAACAAGATGCTTTCCTCGCAAAGCTTCTTCCACGACATCTTAAGTTTCACGAAATAAAAATTCTCTTAGGCTGCCAAAACTAATTCAACTTGAGAAATCTCCATCAAGACTATAACTTTCAGGTTGCACTACTTCGATCTCTTTAGAACAAAGGTTTCAACATCTTCAAGAGATGTAAAAAACCCAGCTACAAGAACTATCATAAGAAATCTATAACCTAATTGATCTTAACAGGTTCAAGAAGAACTGCTCCAAGAACAACCCATGATTCTGAAACCTTGAAGCCTTTAGAACTTGCTGATTACTGGGCATGGCCATCTAAAACTAGAAAACCCAATAATTCTATTTTGACAATTTAAATGAAACAGAGCCATACAAAACTTGTTATTTTCAATCTTCATAAGGTAACAAGTTCTTAATAAAACTCCAACCCCATATAGCTAGATTATTTCACACAGATTGTGCCATAACTCTATATTCTGACTCGACACTTCAACATGAAATTACATTATGCTTTTTACTCTTCCATGACACCAAATTGCCTCCTATAAAGACATAATATCCATAAGTTTATCTTCTATCTTCTTTCGATCCAACCTTATCAGCATCTATAAAACACTCTACTCTCATATGACCGTGATCTTTGTATAGAATTCCATGTCTAGGTGCAACTTTTAGATAACATAAAATTTGTCCTACTGTAGCCCAATGATCTACTATAGGTGAAAACATATATTGACTTACAATACTTGCTGAATAAGTAATGTTTGACCTTGTTATCGTTTACAACCAATCTTTTGTATCTCTCAGGATCTTTAAGTAATTCCACATCTTTCGTAAACTGTAAATTTGGTGTCATCGGAATATTAAATCATTTAACCCCATTTTCAAGTCTTAGATAGCATGTCAAATACATATTTACGTTGTGACAGAAAGGTGCCTTTCTTACTTCTCATCACTTCAATACCCAAAAAGTACTTTAGTGTTTCCAAATCTTTAATATGATACTGACCTTGAATGCAAGTTTTGAGAGAAGAAATATCCTATGCATCATTCCCAATAATAAAAATATCATCAACCTATACAACAAGGAGAGTAATGCAACTCTTAGATTGATGATAGGAGCTAGAATGATCAGATGTAGTTTTCTTCATTCCAAACTGCTCAAGTGATGGACTAAATTTACCAAACCATGCTCGTGGACTCTGTTTTAATCCATACAAAGATTTTCTTTGTCGACAAACTTGATCACTCTACCCTTGAGTAACATACCGAGGTTGTTTCTCCATAAAAACTTCCTCTTGAAGATCACCATAGAAGAACACATTCTAGATGTCAAGCTGATGTAAAAACCAACTTTGTATAGTAGCAAGAGAAATAAGCCATCGAACAAATGTGAGTTTTACAATCGGAGAGAATGTATGAGAATAATCAATACCATAAATTTGCACATAACCTTTACCAACAATGTGAGCTTTCAATGAGCAACTGAATCATCAGGGTTAACCTTGATTGCAAACACCCATTTATACCCAATGACCTTCTTTTCTACAGCACGAGACACTAGATTTCAGGTACCATTATCATCTAAAGCATTCATCTCTTCAATCAATGCATTACGCCAGCCAAGATGGGACAAAACTTCATGAGCAGAGTTAGGGATAGAGATAGAATCAAGAGATGTAACAAAGGAATAGGAGGATGAGGACAAGTGGTTATAAGAGACAAAAGAAGAAATAGGATAAGTACAAGTACGTTTATCTTTGCGAAGAGCAACAGGAAGTTCATCACTTGGTCTTGGATCAGATATCGAAAAATCTTTTGATAGAGGACATGTGCCTAAAGGTTGTAGTGGTGGTGTCCGCTTGGAGTATGTAACAAAAAAATAAGGTGAACAAAGTGTGGAAGCACAAGAGAAAATATGTACGAAGGAAACTTCAATTCGATTGCATTCGGAAAGTAGAGATTAACAAGTATTTATAGTGTAGATAAACATCTACCACTAACCTTAAAAGTCTCTCCAGTAACACCACTCATCCACTAACCTTACAATTCTCCCAACTCATCCACTAACCTTAATACTCTCCAACTTACATCCACTCTCCCATTACCAACTAAATTTTTAATAATTAAATTAACCCATATTTGCACTAAATTATTTTAACACTCCTTAGTGCAAATGCCCATTCAACAACAACAAGTGCACTTCTAAGTTTGGATTTTTCTAGTGCCTTGATAAATATATCAACAACTTGCTCCTTAGAATGTATCTTCTACAACTTGATGTCTTGCGTCAAAACTTTCTCTCGAACAAAGTGAAATGTGTTTCAATATGCTTTGTACGAGCATGAAACATTGGATTCCCTGCAAGTTTGATTCCACTTTCATTGTTACAAAAAATGGAAATCGGATAGTCCAAAATAGAATATATTTCTCCTATGAGCCTTTTCAGCCAAATAAACTCTTGAGTAGCTATAGTAGCTACTTCATATTCTGCTTCACAACTTGAAAGAGTAATAGAAAGTTGCTTTTTACTATACCATGAAATAGCCCTAGAATCTGTATTAAAACAGTAACCAGTTGTAGAACGTCTGTCATTCACATTACTAGCCTAATCTGCATCAACAAATCCTCTCAAAATAAAGGATGTAACTTGTTTATACAACAAACCAAAATTCATGGTGCTTTTCACATATCGAAGAATCCTCTTTGCTGTAATTAAATGAGTTTCACATGGCTTATCCATTAACTGAGCAACAACACTTATAGAATAAGAGATGTTAGGCCTTGTGGTAGTTAAATAAATTAAACTCCCAACAAGTTGTCGAAAAAGCATTGCATCTGCCAATGGTTTTTCTTCCTTAACCAACTTCAAAGATGGCTCCATAGGAGTAGTTATTTTGACTCCTTCATTTTGAAACGTTTCAACAGACTTAATGCATACCCCTTTTGTGAGATAAAGTATCCATTTGACCTCTCAACTTCCAAGCCAAGGAAACATCTAGCTTCACTTAAACTCTTCATTTAAAAACGAATTGACAAAGCATCTAAAAAACTATTAATTTCAACTTCATCATCACCAGTTATGATCATATCATCAGTATAAAGTAGAAGCATTGTATGTACCGATGTTGTCCTTTTAACAAATAGACTTGAGTCTGCATTTGAAGACCTATATCTACAAAACTCTATATATTGAGCAATCTTACCATAATATGCACGAGGAGCCTGCTTAAGGCCAAACAAAGCCTTTTTGAGACGACACACATGACTTGGGAACTCCTTGGAAACAAAACCATGATGTCATAAAAATCTCTCGATCCAACTCTCCATAAAGATAAACATTTTTCACATCTAACTGCCATAATTTTCAATCTTTATAAGCAGCTAATGAAATAATTGTTCGAATAGTTACCATTTTTAGCAACAGGGCTGAATGTCTCTTCATAAACCACGAGCAACTAGGCGAGCTTTATACCTGTCAATGGTGCCATCTGACTTTTTTTTTTACTTGTAAACACACTTGCAAGTAATTAGTTCAACATTTTCTGGCTTCGAAACAAGTTCCCACATGACATTCTTTTTTAAAGTTGAAATTTCCTCCTGCATTGCTTCTTCCCATTCAAGAATACCTCTAGCTTTATTATACGACTGAGGTTCATCTTCACAAATATCACCCATTAAAAAACAAGATACAACTAACAGTTATTTAATTGTACCTCATAATCAGATAAATAACTGGGTCATGTTCTTTGTCTAGGAGACTTTCGAACAACAGTTCCTGTAGCTTCATCTACTTGAACATTTTCTTCGGGACTCTCTTTTTCTTTTGATGCACCATCATCATTAAAGAAGGGTGACAAGTTAGTTACACTTTTCTTTGTACTTTCATATATTCGTCGATGTGATGAAACTTCATCAAACACCACATCTCAAGAAACAACTATTTCTTTTATACTTGGATCCATACATCTCCATCCTTCCCTGTGAGTATTATATCTAACAAAAATACGTCTTACTCTTGGGTCAAGTTTTGTACGCTTACTCTTGGAAACATGACACAACAAATTGATCCAAAAACACGAAGATAACTCACATTTGGTTTACAATGATATAGTACCTCAAAAGGAGATAGATTTGATCTTGACCATAGAGGTAAACGATTTACATCGTGACAAGATGACTGAGTACATGCTGCCCAACGCTCCTTTAGAAGATTCTTTGCATGCAGCCAAGATAAACACAAAGATGTAAGATGTGCCAATTTCCGTTCAACAACTCCATTCTGCTGTGGAGTGTCATGACACGTCATTTGACATTGAATGCCTGCAGAAATTTTGAAACTGGTCACACATATATTCTCCCCCATTATCTGTGCGAAGACACTTTATTGGCAACATAAGTTTTTTCTCTATCTGCTCATTAAACTGAATAAACTTTGAGAGTGTCTCACTTTTAGTTTTCAAAAAATATACCTAAGTGAACTGAGAAAAATCATCTACAATAATCGTAACATAACGACAACCAGAATAACTAGAAGTTCTAGTTAGCCCCATTAAATCTGAATAAACTATCTGCAATGCAACAGTAGCTCTATTATTGAATTTGGAAAAGGAAGACGATGTGATTTACCAAGCTGACAACCATAACAAACCACCTCACGTTGAATTTCTTTAAAAAGAGGCACGCCATCAAAAAGCTTCTTCGTAGAAATTCTATGTAATAACTGATAACCAACATGACCCAACCGAGCATGCCAAAGTGCTGCACTATCATTCTGACCTATCTTTTCAACATAAGAATCACTTGGAGACAAAACATAAAGCGAAGCTTTCTTCTCTTTAGTCAACAAAACATCAACTTCAAATTGCTTAATATTTGAAATAATTTTCACATCATTTGGGCCAAAAAGAAAATACCTCCCAGAGTTAGCAATCTGAGAGACTGAAACAAGATTCTTCTTTAAACCTGGAACATGATAAACATCTTAAAGAGAAACATCACCAACATTTGGTGCACCATTCTCAACATTAACACGCTCTTCTTCAACAATAGGATGTAAGGAATTATCGACTGTCGTAATGACTCTTATTCCATGATGAGATCGTACATCGGAGACAAGAGAAACATTTCCCGTAGCATGATGAGAATAACCAAAATCAACATTCCAATCCTCACTATAATCTAAAGAAGCATTAGCATGCAAATTAATTGGTAAATCAATAGTTTCAATTGATAAACATTGCTTCCAATTAAGTTGTTCAGGTTTGTTACTTTCCTGTACAATGTTTGCTTTTGCTTCTTCAAGAATCACCCAACAATTTGGTTAAATATGACTTGGTTTTCCACAACGATGACACATCACCTTCACTCGACAATCACGTTTGATGTGTCCCGGCTTGCCGCACCTAAAACATCCTTTTAAAGTGCTCTTGGATTGCCCTTTTGTCTTGGAATGCTTACTGTCACTTGAAGAACGCTTGGAAAAAGAATTACCTTGGAAAAAGCATTAACCCCTTGGTATCTACATGCAACTATTGTATAAGAATAAGGAAGTTGAAACGCGTCGATTTGTTTGTAGAAACACGTTCTTGAGTTCAAATCAACCATGACATCCAATCAACCATCCTTCACCTCGAAAATGGATGGTTGATAATTTCAACATTGTGCCTCTAGGCGTGTTTCTCCTCGTCCTCAAGAACCTTTTCCCTATATCGGACAGTGTCTGCCTCTATTGTTTCAAATGGTGCGTCTGACACTTGTGAAACCATCGTTGGAAAATCGATCGTATGAATTCGAATACCAATAGGATTGGTAGTTTTTGAGCGTCCTTGGTTGGTGCGTTCCAAGACTTGGTGCAATTCATCGTCATTTTCATGTAGCGTGATCTCTGACTATGTGCACGAACCCACCTGGTGAAGTCAACATCAATAAGATATTGTTTAATGTCATCGTCTTTATTCTTCAAAAATGGCCTCGAAATTAACCTCTCTAAAGACTTCCACAGCCTGATACACCAGACCGCAAACAACATCGCCAACACCACAATTCTTTTTCATGTTCATAATGAGGCGATGTATGCAGATACCATACAAGTTTTTTAGGAACACTATTTTTGCTGCATTGGCAATCCCGACATGACAATCGAAAACGATGACCAATCTCTCAATCTTAACAATCAACATTTTTATCTTATTCATGAACCACGTCCATGAATTATGGCACTCATAATCAATAACTAAGAATGCGAGTGGATATATTTGATTGTTATCATTAGGGGCGATGCAAACGAGCATGTGGCCTTGATATTTCCCCTTAAGATGGGCTCCATCTACGACTAGCACATGGCGAACATAACTACGAAATTCCCTTACTACAGCGCCCAAGGCCACAGAAGCATAGGTGAAGTAGTCACCATCTTCAATTTCAACGTAAAAAACTGAATCAGGGTTGACAATCTTAAGACTTCCACATACCTAACCAATAGGCCAAACGATTCATCGTGCGACCCTCGAACAATCTTTAATGCTTGTTCTCTAGCAACCCAGACCTTTTCATAAGAAATGTTTACATCATACTCCTTGGTATGTCTTGCATTATTTCCTTCGGACTGTACGCACGACTTGGGTCATCGTATTTCTCCTTGATGAAGTGCCCAATTACCTAACCCCGAGCTTGATGGTGGTCATGATTCAACAACTTTTTGGAGAAAATATGTTTATTGTCATATTTGTTTATTTTGAATATATCGCATCCCTTAACCTTCATGGCCCGTAATCTCCAACTATAGTTCGCATTTATGCATTTCACTTTGTATAAGATCGACTTGTACACGTGATATTCAAAATTGCGTCACACGGCCATTAAGCATAGTCTTATACTTAAATTAGCTTTGTTAAAAACCATGTTGTAATAATTGAAAAAAAAAAGAAATTTATTTTTTAATTTTTTATATATTGATAAATTATCTTTATTTTTGATTTAATGTTATCTTCTAGATAAAATAAGAGATATTTTTATTTTATTATTATGTTTTATTTTTCTTTAAAACTAATTTTTTAAGGAGTTTATTTTAGGATTTCTTTATAAAACTCTCTCTAAGCTCCAACTTTTTAGAATAAACTCTTTAAAGGTCTAAAAAGTTTCTCTCAGGAAGAAAAAACAAGGGGTCTTGAGTGTTTTCTTCTTCTAAAAGCTATTACTTTGTTTTTCTCCCTTATTTTTTTGTTTAGTTATTCTTTTATTTGAGATTGAAGTTTTGGGATATTGTTTAATTTTAGAGTTTCTTTTTATTAAAAAATTTGAAGTTTTTTGCCCTAGAATTTTTCAATTTTTTTGTTGGCTTAATTTTTTTTTTAATCAAAGTTTTGTTTTTGGTCCTAATCGAAAAAGTTTTATTAAAGAATTTTTCTGGATTTATTCAGTTTTAGTTTTTTTTAAAAGTTGAACTATTCTTGCTATTTTGGGCTCTTTCTGCACAAGAAAAAGTTTACCAAATAATTGATTTATCTAAGGGTAATTTATTGTTTTGATTTCTATGTGGAAAGCATATGTTATACTACTTTTTTTAAAGGTATTTTGTTATAATTTCAGGTCTGATTTTTAGCCAAAAAGGTCTATTTTTCTATTTTTATTAAAATAGAAAATTATTTTGAATGGAGAATTTTGGTATATGGTTTGTTTGCTAGACTAGTTCTTAGTCTCTTATGATAAAATTTTTGGACTTAATTGTGAGTATTGGTTGTGTATAAACTTCTAGAAACTGGAACTTTGTTTAGAGGAAGTAAGTTTAGAATAGTTGGTTTTTGATTGAGGTAAGTGATTTTCATATTTCTTCTAAAAGTTTAAGATTTGAAAGTTTATATGCTCTAAAAGTTTATGTAAGTAATTTTTATATCCCTCCCAAAATCAATATTTTTGCTATGTTTTTATTAAATGGTTATTTATGTTTATTGTGTACAAATATTCGAAAGTATACATTGTATGTTTCAAATTGTTTTGTTATTTGAAAGTATGATTTTGCTTGGAAATTATCTAGTTTTGAATTGAAAGTATTCTTTTTGTAATTTTTTTTCATTATCAAAATTATTAAAAATTTTGAATTATTCAATCTACTGATTATTATCAAAATTAATTAGTGTAAGTCTATGTGTTTTAGTTTGAATATTTTTTAAAAGATTTGATTGATTCGATTTGATAGGGCTATCTAGATATGCAAAATTATTATTTTGGAGTTGTTTTCCTTATTTGAGTTAGTAGCCTAAATTGAATTTGCTCTGGCTTATTTGTGGGGAAGACACAATTGTGGTTTGACATCCTTTAGGAATGAAGATTTGTGTGTGTCGTGCACTCACGTGGCCCCACAGTTAATAATTGTATTGATTGTTCTGGTTGATTATTTAATCAACAATTTCTGATAGAATGTTCTGATTGATTTATTAGTGTTACCGACAAGTAACCACATATGTTCTAAATGCTACCCAAATAATGCATCTTCCCTTTTTTTAGATTTTTTGAAAGTATTGTTTGAAAGTTTGAAAGTTTTGATGTTTGAAAGTTCATGATTTTTGGATTTTTTTAAAATAAAAGTTTGACTTACTAAAAGTTTTTATAGTAGTTTTTAACTATTTTGAATAAAATGAATTTAGCAACTTGATATGGAAATGATTTATTGAGTATTTTCATACTTATCTTTGTTTTTCTTAAATGTTTTCAGATGAAGGAGGTTCGAGTGACAATTCTAATAGTGATTAAAGAGTAGCATTCTGGCATGAGAAATTAGACATCTTAGGCTTTTAGGATTTCTTAGTTGAAAGAACTTTTATTCATGTTCATTTATATCATTCTTTGAACTCATTGTGGAGTTTTTCTTACTCCACTTAAATATTAGTTTTGACTTTAAGTTTTGTCTTTATTGGAGTTCATTAGAAAGATTATTTGGATTCATTAAAGGTTTTGTTACGCTTCCGCATTTAGTGATGGAAGAACCGTATTAGAAAATAGGGGGTGTTACACATATCATCCACGTTAACGTCGTGGGAGGAAGCAATCTCCCCAAACATTTGAATCACATTGTTATGTTCATGTGGTTCAAAAGGTGTAGGTATAGACAAGATGGAACCGAAAACGAACATGGAAAGGCCAGTCGGTTGTGCATAAGGAGCACATAGAACGAAAAAGTTGGACTGAGGCTCAACAAATGTTGATGGTGGGATCTCAATATCCTATTTTTGTAATGCATCTTCGTACACCCGTTCCTCATCTTCTTCTTCTTCGTTGTCTTCGTCCTCTTACTCAACAACTTCGTACACGCATTCAACTTTTTCTTCAGCTTGTTCATCATCGTTGGATATTTCAATCCATTGAACTTCAGGTTGTACGTGTCCAAATTTTTGACACATTTTTTTGTAATATCTAAATGAATTTGGACCATCAGAACCCAAGTCGTACAACACGACGTCATATGTTGGACTGTATGAGGTTACATTCATTCTCATGCTATGCATCCCAATAGATGGAATGAATGAGGAGAATGATGTAACTTCATTATACTATACAAATGTATTGAATGAGAGCATTGACGACGAAGGTATTACTTGTCATCGGGGGAACGTTACATCGACTGCTACCACTGCTATGAACAACCTTCTCAAAGCACGATATATACAATGGCAGCTGATGGACGTCCTTGCCAGTTAAAGGAAAATGTAGGTCCTTCTGTTCCCTTATAACAAAGATCGGTGCTTTAGACCTAAATTTCAAAATGTACCTAATGGTAAGGTCATATTGACTTTCATTAATATTCATCATCGTGTAGACTTTGTGCAAGAAGTGAGCATATGATATGCCAACATTGGCCTCAAAACCACATACATCACCTCCTTCGTATTCTTTTTTAACCTCTTTCCATTCACCACTGAAAATTATGTGCATGCGAGGCATGCTGACGACTATTATGAAATGGCTTTGCCAAAGGTGAGGAAAGTTTTGAAATAACGAGAACGGGAAAAAGATCTTGATCACGATTACAAAGTGTCACACCTTTCGAATGGTTTTATTGTGTTCATCTTTTTATTACTTGTTTTCTTGATTAATTGGTATGTTGCAGAGGTTGTTGACAGAGTTTAATTCATTTACTTAAACTGAATTGATTGGTTAACACATCTTTAGTAAGACATGCTAGATACGATATCCGGCCGATTTGAAAAAATATAATTCCAACCCCAATTGAAAAATTTGTCAAAATTAAATGTATGTCATTAACTACCAATCACATTGCAATGTGAGAATTAATTCTTCAATCTTCAATCGCGTTGAAAGTTATATTATAATGGTGATCGAGTTCATCTATAAGTATACATTTATATTTTCCTGCCATATGTTATTGAATCATCCAATCACATTGAATGCTAGACAAATTCACACAACCGTTTTTGTATTTGACGCGATTGTAATATATTCAACTCGATCGCGTTATTTTCAACCCGATCATGTTTTACCAAGTTTCGTCTCTGTATGAATTCAATCAACATCCATACCGAGATGCGTAATGCGATCGTTCTTGAATCAAACTGATCGTCTCATTTCAGTTGGTTTCGCCTTAATTTTTTTCTATACTGAAAGAGATCTTTCGGATATTCAACTGATTGTAGCATAATATTGCATTTCAAGTTCGTTTCATTAAGTGATTTTTCTATATTTATACCGAATATGAATCCTAATTCGTTGCAGCCAAGAGCGACATTTCTATTAAGATGTAGGTACACACAGCAAGAGAGGAAAAGATTGCAGGTGTCAGAAGCAACGATTTGTTAAGTATCGAAAGTAACGATTTGGAAAGATACATTACTATACGATTCAAATATTTAGTTATTAAAGATCGATACAAAGTAAACTTTATATTATTGATGAGTCGGAAAGAATTTTGTAGAACAAAATCGGAGAGAAGAGTGCAAGTGAGATAGAAGTACAAATAAAAACTCCAAACGCATCGTTTTTTAGGGAAACGATAGAAGGGTGAAAAGGTAAAATCAACTCTTTTGACAATGAAAAAGCTGATAAAGAATGTTATCTTGTGTAGTAATGTTTCCAACTCTCTAATTGAATGTGTTCCCAAAATAGAAGGCTTATCGAGTGAACATACAAGTCACCATCACCCATGTGAATCAAATAACATACCTGCATAGACGAGATCATAAGACACTCAAGGTTAAGATCAAATGGGCATATGATCATCCTAATGATGTATTTGCATTTCTTTTAACAGTTTTATAAGAAAATTGCAGAACACATCTTACATATACATCTCCACGTACATGTCACCACATAAACGATTCGAATAAGATCATTTGTAACTGTTACAAAGTGGACCATATCAATAGTGTCACTAGGATAAGGTCCTTAATCCATCCATGTACTGTAGATCATTTCAAGCACTACTCTTAAACTTGATTTCTCGTATGTCTATTACATGCCATGTTTAAGAACACATCTAGTGGCTTATGAGCGATTTAATATTGAACGTCGCTAATTTTGACAAGATTCTCAAATAATTTTTAAGTTTATCCTATTTATATCACTATAGTTTACATAACATCATGAGCTTAGAGCATAGATTTCAACAATATGTGGGGAAAAAAAATCAAAGGTATATCAATTTTCACCTTAAGCCATCCATTTCATCAAGTTGCACCCAAACTTAGACATGTATTGCAATTTTAGCCCTCGATTTGCACGACTTTTACCTATTAATTTTATACAAAACAACGTAGAAATCTCCCAAATTTCACTAATTTCATCAACTCAGTCAATTCACAAAAACAAACCTCGAATAAAATCACCAAAACTTAGAAACTTCAACAAAAATCCAATTCTAACACATTTTTCTTGAATCTCGTCACTCTTGTATTAGTAGTACATCTTAGGCTAAATTATTTAAGATGTACCTAAACTTCAACGTTAATTTCAATTATACCACAACCGTTTAGAAAGTGAAACGTGAAATGTGGCAGTTAATCATTAAACAATCACTTTTAAAACCAAGTTTGCCATTCATTTCTTAACTCAACCCTCAACATCAAAACTTGTTGGCATAAGAAACAATTTAAAAGGTCAAAGGTGGAACTGAAAAAGTGTTAACAATGAAAGTATAATTGAAACTAACTTTGAAGTTCAGTTTTTTTTTTCGGTGGAATTTAACATATATTTTATTATTATTATTATTATTATTATTATTATTATATCTTATAGTTTATTGAACCCACCATATTTTCAGAATACTTCGAAACAAAGCCTACCAAAGAGAAAATTGCAACACTAAAATTATGTTAAGATTTTTACCAGATTTAATTTGATGAAATTGAAAAGGATATAAATTAATATACCTCATCAAATTTAAAAATAAAAATTGAGTTTTTTTGTTTTTTTTTTTTTTGCGCCAATATGCTCATCAATCTCCAATCAATTATGATAAATAACTAAAATGTCAATTTGAACATAACTCAAGTAATTAAGATATATATTTTCGACCTCACCCCACACGTTGAACTGAAAAAACATGATAAAAGAGCTAAAACCAGTTCAGCTACCAGGTAAAATCAGGTTCTAAAACCATAAGAAAAAACAAAGGGCAATTTACTGATAACTGATATGTAACAATTGCTCAGGAGAGGTCATCATCTCAAATCTATAAGAAACTATATATAGAGATATCTAGTATATACAATGGTGAACTTTACTGAAATATGTCTGCAACTCATCCTATATACAGAGGAAGTGCTTTATCGACTAATTACCGATTGAATTGTCCCGCTGATTAGTTCTCCTTTAGCTTATATATGGCATCGACAAACTCCTCGGCGTCCCAAAGGAAAGAACCAAAAGCAACAGCCTCCAAAACCAATCTCTTCAAGCTTGAAAATGAAGTCACTATCACCTCATCGCTCTCAAAGAAACCAGTTTTCTCGTTTCCCAGCAATGCACAACTATGGTTCTCAATCAGATTCATGGCTTCCTTGGATTTCAGCTTTGCACATCTCTGCAATGCCTCGGAATCAAACCCCGTCAGGAAACGCTTCAACTTCTCTGCCTCTGTGTCCTGACTGTTCAACACCTGGTTATGCGGTACCATGCTCAAACGACCAGAAAGAAGATTTCTGAATCCATACAGACACATCTCCCGAAACTGAAGGAAGGTTTTCTGACCACCATTATGGCATGTGTCTGGTATGGCTAGTCTTTGCTCCAGGTGATGCCTTAATAAAGCAGACTTCAAGAAGTATCCATATAAGATGGAAGCAACGTAAACACGGCCCAGATGTGCTTGTCGAATGTTAGTCACCGCCCAGTTGTCTGTGACGCTCGAATCTGCTCTCAAACCAATCACAGAGGTTATATGTTCTTTAATCATCTCCAGGACCTCCAACGCATATATGGACTCCAGTTCCCAATCCTTGCATGGCCAAATTTCTAGTCTTCCATTATAAACACATCTAGAGAGCTTGGGTACCATAGTAACTCTGATCTCAGAAAATCTATAGAAAATGAGCATGTACATGACATCTTCAACTGCTATTCGGCACTCGTGCTCCTTTAGTTGTGCAATCCTCCTGGAATTAAGACGTGCTAAGGTAAAAATGGATATTACTTCACAAACGAGTAATTATATACCATATGCTGGAATGTTTAAGTCTGCCAAATATAGTTGGCCATTGACTATCAATACCCTCCAGTTCCTGCATATGCAAAAATTGCACACACCCAAAATACCCAAAATGTGAAACTACTAGTAGAAAGTTTAAATGGTATCGTAGATTTAAGAAACTTCAAACCCTTTGGATTTTTTGTTTCAATTAGTTGTGGTTTTAACTGAACAGATGAATTTCATAACATAAACGAACTCCTTTTATTAGGTAAATACTTCTAATCTTAAAATGACAAACTATCAACTCATGACTTAAGAGTCTGAGACCTCATAAGGTACCCCTATTGTTTGCGTAGAAGAAGCTGCAGACTATACCAAAAATGTACGTCTTATAATCAACTTATTAATGCGTAATGATAGTACTACGAAGAATTGACTGAAAAAATGCATGCACACACTCAGCCACTTATACTATTAGACACAATCTAAACCGAACGTATCTCATTTCAATAACAATAGTTTATACGCAACAAATGATATAGAAATCAGAGAAGTGTTGCGAGAAGCTAAAAAGGACAGAAAAGCAACTTTCATTATGCCTACGTGTGTAGCAATCTGTTCACATAATATTTTCAATAAATTTAAACCTCACAGACAAGCTATCTCGATAGGTCCTCAAAACCGAAGGCAGTGTACCAGCAAGGAACCACCTGTTTAAAAGATCTAATCACAATATAATTCAATCACGCCATGAAAGTTGTTCACAATGCAAAGAATCTAATCAACCCATTTAGAATAGACCAATTATGAAAAGGAAAAGTGTCGAACCGAGCATAACTCAATTAGTTCAGGCATATACCTTAAAACCAAAAGGTCTTGAGTTCGAATCTCCAGCTCACATGGTGTTCAACTCAAACAAAATTATAAAGAGAAAAAGTAAAATAAAATTGCATGTAAACAACCCGATGTGACGAAGCAACTACATCAACAAGTGATTTTGACTTCCCCACTCTTCTAGAACTGGGTAATACATGCCAAACATGAGCACCACTCAACAAATTAAGACATATATCATCGACTAAAAGGTACTCCCGACCTCCCATGTAGTTGAACTAAAAAAAATAATAGATATGGTTAATAAATTATAGGTCTACAGTTAGGAGGCTATACGGAGGAAAATGAGAATATGTTGTATGATATTAAATTTAAACTACCTTGATGGCACCTTTGATTCTTTCAGGTGGAAATAAACTTGATAGGTGATTAAGTATGAGTCAGGTGTATAGAAGTTATTTGAAAAATCTACCAAATCAAAGTAGTGACCGAGTTCTGTAATCAAATCAATCCAACATCCAAACATCCAAAAACCAGGAAGATTTTCAGTGATCTCCAAATATACGATCCGAACCAACAAGTTCTACGGAGGATCATAATTCCAGAATCGGGAAAGGGGAAACACAAACCTGTGCAGCAAGGCTTCATCCGAACCAGCAGAAAGCAGCGTTCGATTAGCAGCCGCATCACGCTCATCACCCAAGCGCCTCAACTCATCCTCCACGGAAACGTGGAACAACTGCCTATAATTCTGCAAAACTCTACTCAGATGCTTACCGACCGACGATCTCGGCTCCAACGGGGTATTCAAACTGCCGAACTCGCAGTGACTCGGTCCGGCACTGGCAAGAACAACGAAGGACCTGGACCTGGCGCAGACGCGAGCGGCAAGTGGCGGCTTCACGAAGGAACGATCTGGAAAGGAACGGATGGGGAAATCGGAAGAGAAGCAGGGATGATGGGGTTTGGATTTGGAATTGGAAGGGGAAGGGAGAGGTTTGGGAGGGAACGATTTGTGGAGGGAGAGACAATGGTCCATCAACAACAGGGGTGTGGAAGCTCTGCAAATGGAGAAGATAAGTTCAGAGGAGAGAGAGAGAGAGTGAAATGGATAGGGATGAGGGGTGTGAGAGAGAGTGAGAGTGAAGGAGGGATAAGTTAGAGTACGGTACGGCGTATGGAGAGGCAGCCGCCCAGATGCCTTTGGTACTATATATATAATAGCCAATGGATGGATTTCAATTCAACTCCTCTTCCTTATCGGACTTTTCTTCCTTTTTCATTTTTATTTTAATGAGTGATAATTGAAGTGGTCGGGTGGAATGGGAATTCAGATCGTTTTCTTTTTGGTTTGGAAAGGAAATATGATAAATAAATAAGGGAATAGGATCGGTTCGGTCTTGAGTCTTTGGTCTTGGGTGAGACAACTTAACTTATCGACTTATCAACATTTCATCTTATCTATCCCTTCCCTGACCCCTCCTTTCTCGTGTACGTATCGCCTTTCCACCTGCACTCTTATTTTTTTTTTTGTTCAACCATAAGTAAGAATGAAAATTGAAACTTATAATTTTTTTTAGAGAGAGATGCGATCTGTTAGATTTGGCAGATACTATTTCATCTTATTATTGCTATTCCATCTTTTTTCATCTACCTACCTTATTAATATAATTTTTTATACTATCATTTTAATTCTTTCCAATTCTTTCCAATTCATCTAAATTTAAATACTTAATTCAAGTATGTAAGTTCCTTATCTTTGTTGAAAGTTTCATCTTCAACTTTATAATGATTGAATTTTAACCGGTAAAGAAAACTCAAATTTGAATAAGTTGAAAGTTTGATCCTTTACTCTGGATTGAATTTCAAGTTTAAAAAAAAAAATTTAAATAAATCGTGTCATTAATTGTTCGTCAATTTATATTTAGAAATCAAACTAACCAACAATGTTTTATAAAATTTAAAAATTAATTAATTGTGAAAAGTATTAATTTTATCACCGAATCAAATTTAAGGTTGAATTTCATAATAGGTATCGTTTATGTTGGGGTGAAAAATCACGGTAACACCTAGGCCATTCGTGGAGTGCCACGTGCCCTACACGCATCATGGTCCCACATCGAATGATTGCATGCTAGCCCAAAGTGAGGGGTTAGAAGCAACGACCCCATCTTGGCAGGAAGAAGCCACGCCAAGCTTAAATGTCCCGCCCACAAAAGGTGCCGGACGAAGCGTAGTCAAGAGAAAATATTGCCTCCAAATTTAACCCTTGTTCGCCATGATCTACAACGGACAAGGGGAGATTACTCTCCTAAATCACTTCTGAAAGATGCATCAACATGCATACACAGCGGAAGTAGGATCACAACACTCAAATTAGATTAATCATACATTGGAAAATCATGCTTAAATATGGAAAAAACAGAGTTTTGAACAACATACCTCTTGTAGCTCAAATCTCCTCCTATCTCCGGC
>JAOANK020000022.1:7852483-7865736 GCA_026257165.2 Telfairia occidentalis | reverse complement strand
AACACCCTAGGATTCTTTATTCAAGAATTTTTCTTTTCTATAAACGTGCATATTTTAACTATTTTCACCTAAATTTTTAATCACTAAACTTTATGTAATCCCTAGATAAAATTGGAATAATTAATTGGAAATTAAGAAAGTTTAATAACCTGATTCCCAGGGGACGATATTCATCCTTAGGGTTGTTTTATATTACAACTTGACCCGTACACTTGCAGTATCGCAGTGAGTTGTGATCAGTCTCAATGCCTAGTCTGGCGTTGAGACGCCCAGCCTCGGGTTTTCACTTGTTTTGGCCCCAGTTCCTCATTCCTTGGCCATATTTTGCTCTTCTTAGGCCTGTTTTTCAATCCCAACTGCTCTAGATCCATATTTTTGCCTCCAAAAGTTCAGTTCCGACAAATTCAACAATTAAAGCATCAAAGTACTCTTGAAAACCCACAAATCTACTAGAATTTAAGCCTTAAAATAGCACTTTTGGAGTGCTATCATGCTTGAATGTGCTTGTTAGAAATTGGGTTTCTCCTGACTTGGCACATTTTGATTGCTAGTTCCTTGACGTCGCCAACCAAAATTTGGGTGTTACCTCTAACCAGGACTATAGGTTTGACCATAGGGATTGTTATTCCTTTGCACATTCTTGTTTCTTATATATTAAAGTGATGCAGGGTTGGTAGGACAATGCTCTATCAAGTGGTTCTCTCCGCAATAACCACAAAATACTACATTGAGCGGATTCATTGTTGCAATGTTCTGAGTTGCATTTCCTAAGGTGAGATTCTTCAACATATTGGACATGGAGGAAATTTGAGCTGTTAGAGCAGTGAGAGCATCCAACT
Organism: Telfairia occidentalis; assembly: GCA_026257165.2. Taxonomy (NCBI): domain Eukaryota; kingdom Viridiplantae; phylum Streptophyta; class Magnoliopsida; order Cucurbitales; family Cucurbitaceae; genus Telfairia; species Telfairia occidentalis. Next base: position 7,864,897 of record JAOANK020000022.1, on the reverse strand, counting down.
CCAATTTACCCTTAGTTCTTTCCATAGTTTCAACTTCTGCCCTTGGATCTAACTAATGACTGTGATTCGTTGAGATGGTATCCAAAATGTCAACTGCTTCATTGTAGGACTTGGTCAATAACGCTCCATTAGTAGAGGCATCTACCACTAATTTGGAAGCATTGGTTAAACCATGATAGAAAGCTTCCATCTGCAAAGAGTCTGGTAAGTCATGATGAGGGCATTTTTTTAGCATCCCTTTGAACCTCTCCCATGTTTCACTAAAAAACTCATCATTTCCTTGGCGAAAGGTAATGATATTTCCTCTGAGCTTTACATTTTTTGTGGGAGGGAAGTATTCAAAAAGAATTTCATTGCTAATTCGTTCCAATTTGTTATGGATTCTAGTAATATAGTTCTCAACCATGCTAAAGCTTCTCTAGCTGAAGAGTATAGAAATAAAGTTAATCTCAAGGCCTCTCTCGATACTTTTGGTATAACAAATAAATCACACCTCATAAAAAGGATTTAAGGTGTTTATGAGGGTCTTCTGCACACAGACAATGAAATTTCTCATTTGATTAGAGCATCTAGAACATCACAGGTTTCAACTAACAATTTGGTGCTTGGATTTCTAGGCCTCACTATCACAGGATTCATTTCATTGTACCTTGGGGCTGCATAATCTTGTATGGCTCGTTCTCTATCATTAGCAATTTGAACTATGTTTCCAGGGTGAATAGCCTGATTCACTATTGTAACTGGTTGTTGCCTTACAAGTTCTTGCACTACAACTAGTCTGTTAGGTAAGTCAACCATAGCTTTGGCCTTTCTTCTTAATATAACCTCTCTCTTCGTTCCCTTCTAATTCTTTTGAGGGTTCTTTCAATTTCAAGATCAAGTTCTAGTAGAAATTCTAGACTAGGATAGTCGTTCATGCACTTGTACCACACTTGCAAAACACAACAACTTAGTCAATGTCTTGAAGTATTTGCCTAAACTCAACTTTAAAAACTATTTTTATTGCACTTATTCCCCGGCAATGGCGCTAAAAACTTGTTAATATTTAATTAACTTGCTAAATTTATACAATCCTCTTAGCTTAGTCACGCCTTAAGTGTAAGTTACACATAGAAGTTATAGCATTACAAGGTCGATCCGCATCGATAAGTTGACAAAACTAGCTTAAAATCATGTAATTTCGGAGAATTTTTGTATCTAAACTAAATTGATGGTTAAAAGACCAAAAATAGCAATCAAAGAGTAATTTAAGATTAAAAAGATGTCAAACAACAGCAGGTGACAGTTATATTAGGGAAATTAGTGTACTGAATGCTATAGGATGCTACAACATTTCTTTCGCAGTTAGAATAACAGATAACAACTCCTAGACTTCTTCTAAAGCTCTACACCTAGGACCCATTTCTATTTCTCCTAGTTCTTTAGTTAATTAGTACTCTTTTTGTGCATTAGAAAGAGGTTATCCCTAACTCTCTTTCAGATTCGATAAGTGAACCATGCTAATATGAGTTGCTAAGAGATCTATTAGTATTTTCATTCCCAAGTTCATACTAAAATGCAAAATGCAAGGACGACCGGTCATTACATTCAGAAGACAAATTAATTCACTAGCACTCAGTAAATGACAGCTAAGAGGTTCTACAAGCATTTGTGCACCCCTATTAGTACAAAGTAGGGGTGCACAAAAAAATCGCAAAATTGACAGACTGAACCAAAGCGACTAATTTGGTTCGGTTTTCCAATAATAAATAGTCTTGTGTTCTATTTTTTCTTTTTAAAAAAAAACTTAATATTTTTCTGTTTTGTTTTGTTTTGTTTCAAAAAAACTGGAAAAAAAAAATCGAACCGATCGATTTTTATAAATATAAATTATATACATATAAACTTTAAAACCTAACTTTTTCCCCTTCAGTGTTCAAGCTGCCTATTCTTTCTTCCGCAGACCCACCTTCTCAGTAATCTAATGTCACCGCCCATCTTCCTGCCCACGCCCACGACTACTACTCATTGTCTTCTGTCCAAATGCCCACCCTCTCAGTACCATCTCACGTCGTAGCTCATCGTTCCTTCACCTACACCACAGACACTAGACCGTCGCCCTCTCTGTTCAGATGCCCGATTACATGTTTCTTCTCACACTCATAGCGAGCCACCGTACCGCGCAATTGTCTATGTGCATATCATGTGTGGATTTCTTTTGCTTTCTCGCTTTCTTTCTATATATTTTATTATTCTTTCTTTTCCTTTTTTTAAAAATCTAAAATCAATTTTGACTCAATCAATTTGTTTGTGTTGATGAAAACTTGTGGAAAAAATTGTTCCGGAAGGGGAGAAAAGAGACGTGAAATGGATATATTCAAAGTTTGCAACTATATTTTTAATATCTGTTAAGGTTTGCAAATTTGTAGATGGGGCAAATTAGAGAAGGTTAAGTGTGTGGCCAGACCAAAACAAATATCTTGGGACAAATTAGAGGTTTCTTTTCTTTGTAAAATAATTATTTTCTTTAACCCTTCCAAAATCGAACCGAACGGACGAAAATATAATTGGACATCGGTTTGGTTTCTCATTTACAAAAATTGAGCAGGTTGGTTCTGTTCTCCATTAGGCCAAAAACCCACCAAACCAAACAGTTGTTCACTCCTAGTCAAAGTGGTATGAGCTACATAACATGTTGTATTCAGAAGAGGAAAGACTAGAGAAATATCGGTTGCACTGGTGGTTAATTAAAAAATACATTATGCAAAAGGCTTATGAATCTCCTTAAAAATAGCTAGATATGAATACGCATGCCACAACTTTATTATTTTGATATTTATTTATGAATATTTACTTCAATTTCATATAATTTTCCCCAACAGTAACGAAAGCTTCCTTCAAAAAAGAAAACATTTGGTACGAGATAGCTCATGCGTGCACTTGGAACACATTTCTACCCATGTGGTTGGAATTTTTTTTAGCTTCAGACGATTCTGATTCTGGGCTACGTGGCATTTCTTCGATCACTTAATGAAAAGCTTAGTCAGACTCGTGACTCATTATTTGACAATATCCCCTCATTATTGGAAACGACCCGTTTTCCAAAAAGCCGCCTGTAGGTAGGTACCTGGAAATGTAAGTTCCGAGTCTGAATTTTCAACCAAAAATAAGAAAATAGTTTATAATCCGTTTGCAAATGAAAATGAAGATGAAAACTTCTGAAAGTGGATTGCTTCAGTATTGGCCATGGCTTCGAGAGTTATGCAGGCGGTTCTTTATGAAGGCTATGGCGGTGGATCGGCTGCTCTGAAGGTTATCTTTTTGTATGAATCTTTTTTTTTTTTGGGTGATTAATTTTGAGTGCCTAGTACAAATTTGTATGATGTTGAAGAAGCTGGGGTGGGAAGATGTTGATTAGCAGCGAGTTTATTTAAGTTGTATTATGATGTGTAGTTGATGTGTGTATTGTTTATGTTGTTGCAGCATGTAGAAGTTGCTATTCCCAGACCCAAAGAAGATGAGGTTCTGATAAGAGTAGAAGCAGTTAGTCTGAATCCATTTGATTGGAAAATTCAACAAGGAGTGATACGTCCCTTTTATCCTACCAACTTCCCTCACATTCCTGGTAATTTTATTTATGTTTCTGTTTCAACTTATGAATCCCTCAGCTACCATTGTTTTGTTTTCCAAAACTTAATTATTTTTATTCATAAAATTTGAAACAGGCACTGATGTGGCTGGAGAAGTCGTAGAGGTTGGAGCAGGGGTGAAAAGCTTAAAAGCTGGGGACAAAGTTGTGACATTTCTTAACCATGCTGTAACTATTTCATCACCTTTACTACACCTAATTTTGTTAAACCATGAGCAACAAAACTTTATTGCTAATTGGTTAACCAAAAATCATGACTACGAACTACATTTCTTCCTTCTGCTCCACCTCACATGCTCAGTGTATGAGTTAGTAACACAGCTACTCGACTAATATTGCCCTTTTCAATAATTTCCTGCTTTAGTTATCTTAATGACTGTATGTCTTTGATTGGGATTAGATTAATTTCAGTATCAGAATCATGATCTCGGTAAGGTTCTTCTATGTGTGAAGATAAAGGAAGTATATAGGAATATTAAAGAATTCCTTCACAATCTAAAACTAAAGGAAAAATTCTGTTCTAGATCTACTTGTACCTATGGAATGCTTTCAACTTTTGGAGTTGTGTTTAATTGATTCTTAAAACTTTAAAAATGGTTTAATAGATATCTAAATTTTTTGTGTCTGTTATGTCTTTAAACTTTAAAAAGTATCTAATAATTTTCTTCAATTTATGTCTAATAAATTACTCAATTTTAAATTTTGTTCTAACATAACTCTGATTGATGAGACGTTAGTTACTATTGAACAACTTGGTTGAAAAAAAAAATAATAGTTCATGAACTTATTAAAAGGTTTTAAAATTCAGAAACCTATTAGATACAAAAAGTTCAAAAGCCTATTAAATACTTTTTAAAAGTTGGGACCTATTAAACAACATTGAAAGTTGAAAGACCTATTAAATTCTTCTTAAAAGTGGGGATCTATTAAACAATTTTGAAAGTTCATGGACCAAACTCTTGTAATTTAACTAATTATTTATAGATTGATAGCAAATATAGCAATTGAGTATAAAATAATAGTATTTTTAGCCCAAACAAAAAAGAATTTACAAATATGGCAAAAAAATTGCCCAGTTTTTTTATTTATAATCTATGGGCAATAGACTAGTATTATTGATAGGACTTAAATAACAACTTTCTATCAATTATAGAATATATATTATATTATGATAGATATTATGATTTAAGTCTATCAGAGATACAAGTCTATTACTGATTGACTAAATTTTATCACTTAACTTTGGAAATTTTTATAGTCTATGTAGTGTTTCTTCACTTTCAAATCTCATAACGTTTTATTATAATTTGGCTTATTTATATGTTTTGATTTGTTAGTTTATAACTTTTGATTTAGGAGTTATGTTTCTTCATTTAAGGTTTTTTTTTTAATTATTATTATTATTATTTAAAATTTTTAATTGTTACCATATAAGTTGTGATTTATAAGTTTTTTTTGTAAATTGTGACTCATTAGTTTAAAGTTCATTTCTGTTTTTTTCATTTATAGTCTATCAATGATAGCTTGGTATTGCTGATAAACTTAAATAAAAGCATTAGTTTAGTCTAAGAACGATAGACTTTTATATGTTAATGATAGACTATATATCATATTGACTACATTGTTATGTGTGTTTTAATTTTTTTTTTTTTTAAGCTTGAATGAAGAATCAAATAAAAAATGGACATGATATTTGAAAACAGAAAGAAAAAATCAAGTGGTGAAGGTAAGAATTCGGTTTTTGCTATTTAATAAAGTATATTTTTTTAGGTTGTGATTTAAATCTATCTCTAATAGACCTTTTATCACTAATAGACTCAGATTTATCAGTGATATCAATATATCAATATTCTTGTCCCCGCATTGGTCACAGTCGTAAAAGCATGTAAATTTCTACAAGTTGTAAAATGATCTAATATCAATAATTGACTTTTTTATATTGATTATAAAATAGTTGATTCTTTTATCTTTATATATATATATATTATAAGTAGTATATAATTGATTCTTTTATTTTTGAGGTCTTCAACATTTAACAATTTGAGATAATAAATTCATGCTAAATTTTATAGAATTCCAATTAGAATGAATCTAGTAGAGGAAAAAAAAAAAATTATTGATTTATCACTAATTATTGATAGACTTATATTACTGATAAATGTAAAAATTGTATATTAGCGATAAACATATATCACTGATAGAAGTAAAAATAATAGTCTATTAATAATAGACGTTTATCAGTAATTGAAGTAAAAATGGTCTATTACCGATTGTAAATGGTTTGTCACTTCTTGAAGTAAAACTGGTTTAGAATTTTCAATATTTGTCATATTTGCAAATTATTTTTCTATGTGAAATATGTCAACAAATTTTGACATCCAATATAATTTTCTATTATTTATTATCAAATCTATTCTAATGATCATCAACTTGGTCCTACTTTTGAACCAGCAATCATCTGAATCCTGGAAATCATCAAAATGCTATTGGAAAATCCTAACAAAGTTGAAGGAACCCAAATGAGAATCCAGAATGTTCAAGAAAAATGGACCAACGTATAAAACAACAATAAAATTTATCCTCCGTGCTTTTTCACAAGAAGCATGGTGGACGTTTCAGATAGAACTATACTTGTTATTTTTCTATCCCTTTATCTTCATGGAAACAAATATCTGACAAACTCACCATTTTCAAATTCAATGTACATTAACTGATAAACCCATCTTGAAGATCCTTTATTGCCCAAGTGCCTTAATTGTTTTCAAAAGGAACTCCATGCATTTGCATCCTCTGTAAATCAAATTAGGTCATGTACATGTCCATATTGTTTTGTTATGAACCTAGCTCTTTGAATTGTGAAACTACTTAGGGTCAAAACAACCCTACTTTTTGTTTGTTTGTTTATTTTTTTAGTTCAACAAATGTGGAAGGAGTGCTTTCTTAAATGCTGAGCTATGCTTATGTTGGCAAAACAAAATATTGCTAATTGATTAAATTTAAACTAATGATAGGATGCTATGAAATTACAAATCTATTTACAATTTTTGTGATTGCAATTTTGCCCTTAAAACATTTATTAGTAGGACTATTCATTAATTTTATTTAGGTTCAATATATGTTTTAGTCGGTAATGTTAGAATGTTTTTTTAATTTAGTTTTTTTTATTATTTAAAGAATTTCAATTTAGTACGTAAATTTTAATATTTTCAATTATACTCTTTTCATTAGGAATGTTAAATGTGGTTGATGGTAAGTTTATGTGCATGATATGTAATTATTTGGCAGAAATTTGGAGGAGAAATGATAGATTTTCCTCTGTTTGGTGGTCTTGTAAGTTCCGTTTCCATGTTGAGAAAGATGTTGTTGTAACAAGATTTTCAACCTGGGCCGTATAACGGAAAACTGAAAATTTGATCTTCGTTATATAACCTTCTTCGCGTAATGGTGTACTTTTTACCTTTTTAAATATTTGATACTTACTTGGGTCAGGTCAACATACATCTGACCTATCATTTTACATCATCCATCACCATCAACTCATCATTATGATTATAATCATCAATGGATCTCATAGTCATATATCCATTTTGAGTATGTTATTAGAACACGAACACTGATATATTTGTATTACAATGACAGAGCGGAGGGGGATTTGCAGAATATGTAGTAGCTAAGGAAACATCAACAGTTCTTAGGCCCCCCGAGGTGAGCGCTGCCGACAGTGCAGCCCTACCGGTTTCGGCTTTGACAGCTCACCAGGCCCTCACCCAAGCTGCTGGGATCAAGCTTGATGGAAGTGGCCCTCAGGCAAACATTCTAATCACGGCTGCCTCTGGTGGCGTTGGTCATTATGCCGTTCAGCTAGCAAAGTTGGGAAACACACATGTGACGGCTACTTGCGGTGCCCGTAATATCGAGTTTGTGAAGAGCTTGGGTGCAGATGAGATTATTGACTACAAAACCCCACAAGGGGCAGCGTTGAACAGCCCATCGGGTAAGAAGTATGATGAAGTGGTCCACTGTGCAACAGGGATCCCATGGTCTGTATTTGAACCTAATTTGAGCGCTAATGGTAAGGTCATAGACATTACTCCTGCCAAACCCGCTGCGCTGCTGACTTCTGTCTTAAGAAACTTGCCTTCTCTAAGAAGCAGCTGGTGCCACTTTGGTGGATGTCTGCCAAGACTGAGAATTTGAGCTATCTTGTTAATTTGATCACGGAAGGGAAGCTGAAGACCATAATCGATTCACGGTATCCTTTGAGCAAAGCTGAAGATGCTTGGGCAAAGAGCATGGATGGCCATGCCGCTGGCAAAATCATTGTAGAGCCATAGCTCAACACACTGCCCTTTAGACCGTTATTGCCCTCTGCACTTGTGTCGCATTCTTGTGCATTATTTATGATGATGTTTATGTATTCTAGACTGTAGAGGAAGCCAATAAGAGTGTATTTTCACTTTTTGTTCTTTTTCTTCTCTTCCTTCCACGCTAAATCTCGTAAGTGTCAAAATTCGGTTGGATGGTGGTTGTAGTTTTTCTCTGTATATACCTTTATGATTAAATGCTATTTATAGATAGTAAGAGTGAGGATATGTTTTTGTTAAACAACACTTTGGGTCCTTATATTTTCATATTGAATAACTATTAGCCCTTGTACTTTAGTATAAAATGGTTTGGTTCTGTAATTTTAAATTTGATAATAATTTAGTCTTTTTTTCCTGAAAAATATTGTCAAGTGACAATTAGCATAGAATGAAATCCCAAAACAAGATGATAAGTCACATTTTCTTTTTCTTTTTCTCTTGCATTCCTTCAGTTTTTGGTACTTTTTTTAACCATTTTTTTTCAAGCACAATAAAAAGGATGAAGCAAAGATGGAAAGATCAAGAGCCACACTAAATGGAAAGAGATGTAATGATTGAAAGGAGAAAGAAGAAAGATGAGATAGAATGGAAAGCTTTGTTTAGAGCCAACGCTCTAATACCAAATGATAAAAGCAATTACCTCAACTATGGATGAGAAGTCCATTTATTCTACAATAATAAGAATAACTCTAATAACTTAATGACAAGTCAACCCCAAGAAAATTATACAAATTTACTTGGAAAAATGATAAATGATCATGAAGAAAGTAGAACTTTAATACTACCTTCAAGATTTTAAATTCTCCACAATCCAATTGATCAGCTAGATTGAAAGTTCTAAAGCATGCCTTCTAAACGCAAGAATACAAAGTCTTATTGCGTGAAATTATTGATGAGGTTTAAAGAGGTTCTCCCACTATCATCGAGGGTGACTTGCAACTAGAAAAGTTAGCTTAGGTCGGGACTTTGCTGACCACACTCCAATACTCAACTTAGTAAAGTTTAATGTTCTCTTTCTAATTGAATCAACGAAGTCGCACGTACCTATCAAAAGGAGTGGTTGTCATATTGATAGACGAAGTCGCTAGGTGGGTCGAATCCATTTTGGCATGAATATTACTTTCTCGGAGATCATGGCATTATGCTCACTGTGACTTGCGATATGAATGTGTCTAGTCCTTCTAGGGGAGCTTGCCATGCAGAGCCTTGATTCAAGAGAGCACCTTGCCACTTGTTGAGACACCTTTATTGACACGACGTGCCCTGCAAAACTGTACTAGCTCTAGGGCGAGTAGTGCCTACAACAGACCCCACCTAGATGTGAAGCCAATTGCCCCTAAACTGATATGACTTCACTCAAACAACTAGTTTATAAACAAACAACTAAATTATAAACTAGTTTCAGTCAAGAGTTTCCCCACAAAATTCCAGATACTTCTTATATATATATACAAAATGTGAAGTAACTTTTGAGAATCTCTGGGTGGCACACACTGATCAACTATATCTCTTTGAAACTCTAGGACTACCTGGTAGAAAAACAAAGGATAAAAGGGTGAGCTAAAAAGCTCACTAGTTTAATTTCATAGTAAAATAATCTTAGAAAACTAATCTCATGAATCATAGGAGTTTTAAGATCTGTAAACATCTTTTAAATAAAACAACTATGGTCCAGTATAAAATTGTAATCAATAGTTGCATAAACATAAATTAGGAAAACTCATCACCAAACCTGTAACTAACTCTAGTCATACAGGCATGGAGTAATCTCAATACATGTAGCAGAGCAATCTTTAGTCATACTAAGTATCGAATAATTTAAAATACAAAGTAGAATAATCTCTAGTCACACGCGCGCAGAGTTAATATGATCTTATAGATCTCTTTCTATCTCTATATACTAAAACACATTCTTATAGCATTCGGGTGGTAATCACAAGGGTACAATGATCCAGTGGTTTGAAAATCACATTTGCATAAAAATTCATAAATTCAAGAATTCATAAATATTCTTAAATCATTATAAATCATATTTATAAAATTTTCATAAATTTCGTACTTTTCTTAAAATTATAAATAATTCTAAACTCTCAACAACAATTTCTAAAAATCATTATAATCTCATTAAAACATACATAACTCTATATGTATTGTGGAAATTCTTTAATATTAATAAGTAAAAAATGTTTTCTAAAATAAACCACTTACAGACGATTGACGTGAATAGTGTCTCGATTTCGACTTGACCTGAAATTTAATTCAATTACAAATTAATAAATACTTAGTTCTATCACTAATATAGTTAAAGATTCCAATTAAAAATCACATTCTTCTTCTTGGTAGTAACTGATTTAACGAAGCGAAAGGGGTTCTCCATATTCTCTCGAGGGTGAAGAGAGTTTTTCTTTGGAGTGTACGTACGGGCTGTTTCTCATACAGCCGCCCGGGCCTACGGTGGTCTTTTGGATTTGGGTTTTTTTGTTCTCAGTCTTTGTTCCCCTACGACCAATGGCGGACGAAATCATCAAACAAGTGGCAAAATTAAAACTGGCAGAAAAGGAAGGACAATCGGTGGAGCTGCAGGAGGTTGATGTTACTGATGTTGAAAAAGAACTAAAAAATGGTTTGGTGTGCAAGATCCTAACTACTAAAGTGATTTATCCTGAGGTTTTTATTCAACTGATGCCCCGGATTTGAGAGATTGGCCATAACGCGACGATTCAGGCTGTCGGAAGGAACATCTTCCTATGTTCGTTTAAAAATTTCAGAGACAAATCTCCAATCCAGTAGAAAGAACCATGGTTCTTTGATAAAGGTTTGATCTTACTAGAACCTCGAGGTATGGCTGCGTTTACTGATCTCCATTTTAATTTTGTATCCTTCTGGGTTCACTTTCATAATCTGCCGATGGCGGGATTCACAAGAAAGATGGCTATGGTCTTAGGAAATAAGATTTGGAAATTTCGAAAAGATAGATACGGATGAGAACGATTGTTGTTGGGGAAGATCCCTTCATTTTAGGGTCCGGTTAAACACTCAGGAACCATTACGTAGAGGGATTAAGATCACGATAGGGACACTATCCGAAGAATCATGGATTCCTATCACGTATGAAAAACTCCCTGATTTCTGCTACGAATGTGGGAAACTTCGGCACGCTGAAGGAGTGTGAAGAGTCCTCAGATGCAGTTCCGGAGGTGCTACAGTACGGAGAGTGGATGAGAGAGACAGGACCCGGGAAGAGGAAAACAGAGGATCATAGAGGAGGCCGAATGGGAGGCCGAGGAAGAGGCAGAGGCCGCCAATATGAGACTGAACGGCGGGAATTGGAGAAACGCAAAGTGGAGAAAGAACAAGACAAAGAAGAAAGTTTGCCGGGGTCTGGTTCGTCGGAGCATGCTCGCCAACCGCCCGTAGCTCCCACTAAGGCAAAGAACGCAGCATTGACGACGAATATTATAGCTATAAATGTTGATTCTCACAAATGGAAACGGAAATTAAATCCCTGGGAATGGAAGGAAAGTCAATTGATATTGGGGCGCAATACTATGGAAGAAATTGATAGTCCAAAAATCATCAATAGAAAAATAGGGGTAATTTCAGAAAAGGGATGGATAGGGGAGGCGTACGATTCTAATCTTATTAAGCCAAGTATTTGCTAAAAATTCTATTGAAATTGAGAAGTCCAAATTTGTTTGCGCAGACAAAAATTAGAAAAAGCAAAATGGGATAAATATTGGGCCAAGTGGGTTTATGTCAAAAGAAATCCTATACACCCATTAACTGAAATAGTGGAAAGGCAGCTAGAAAATAGGGATAACTACATAGTAGGTTTATTTTGAGAGATCGATTTCAAAAAAGTCTAGGTAGAAATATTTTAAAAAAAGTCTAGGTAGAAATATTTTAAAAAATGGTTGAAAGTTCATTTTAGTAATTATGAAAAAATAAAAAAATGACACATTTGCCCATCATTATTATTTGAAAAAAAAAACTCCAAAATTTTACTTATACACGCACGCATGATTCAAGGCATGATTCAGGGAGCATTAAATACAAAATTTCAACATTATTTACTACACTTGATTTAGGGAGTATTAAATAAAAAAACAACATTATTTGCTCCACGTTTGACATTCTTTCAAAATCTAAATTTCTCCCAAAACTACCATTTTTCTTTCCAAAAGCTTGAATTTCTTCGGCAAACGCCCAAAAATCAAAGTTTCATCTTCTTCGGTTTCTTCAAGCCTTCATCTTCTTCCTTTTACGCGTCTGAAAAATGTATGATTTTTTTCTCTAAAACGTTGTATGATTTCTTCAACTTCATCTTCTTCATCAATAACGTCTACAATAGGAAAACTAGATTTTAGTTTTTATTTTTGAAACATGTCGTATGAATAAAGCATCATGACTGTGAAACTAGAA
>JAOANK020000022.1:7826568-7840990 GCA_026257165.2 Telfairia occidentalis | reverse complement strand
ACTGATATACCAAATATAAAGTATATCAGTTAACTAATATATCAAATATAAAATATATCAGATATACTACTGATATACATGTTGATATACTAACGAGGGTAAAATTGGAAAAGTAAAAAACGAAAATCAAATTATATGTTGTTTTGCTATATTTGCAAATTTCAAAAAAACATTGCTATATTTACAAATTTTTTTCAAAAAATTGTTATTCATGCAACTGACCCAAATTTTTACTTAACGAACCCAATTCCATTTCAAACTAATATTCCTAACACAAAATTAATAACAAAGAAGTCCAATTAATTCAAAACAGTAACTATGAGAGAAATTCAAGGCATAATTAAACTTCAAAATAGCTTAAATTTTAAAAAGTAGGGTGTAACATAATGAATTATAAATTATGTAATATTTATTAAACAAAATTTATAACATAAAACAGGTTAATAAACTAATTAATGATATTTAAAATTGAACTAGGAGCATTTCCTCCCCAAATTTTGAGAGCTCAAGTCCTTTTCAAATCAAAATCTATTTCCTTGAAAAGCACGAAGGGTTGTTTTAATCGAGAACTGACGTGAAGAATCCAAATTCTAGGATTGAGGAGTCGGCCCTTTGGGTGGGCCTACTCTGCAAACACGACACATAGGTTGGCCCAATCAGCCAGCTCAATGTCAAAGAGGTTTCTTCTTAGCTGGAGGTCCCACGCAAGGCTACTTTGATTCCATAAGCTCTGCATGTTTTAGGTTTCTCACGATCGAAATCTGGAAGATAGAAGGGAATAATGTTTTTAGAGGTCGATCTGTAATTCAATGATTTTCCCACAACGAAATTTTCTCACTGTTACCAAACGACAACTTAACATTGGACCAGAAGAAAGAGATGGCCTTAACAATGTCTTTCCACGGGCTGAAGAGGCCTTTCCATTTCATATAACATTGGTGTTCCTTCGTAGAATTGACCCTAAATTTGCTCATAAGAACCTACCGTGACCCCAAGGTAGTTGAAAGCCAGATTTTTCACCTTAGCAACTCAGAAGACCAGCTAGCTTCTTCACTTCCTTAGCCTCTACGTTAATGCCAATAAAATTTTTACTTTGATAATGGCTTCCATGTAAGCAATCAAGGAGGAGCATTTATCATAGCATTCAATGAAACCCACACACACCTTCCATAAATGCAGAATCACATCCATTCTTCCATGAACGTCTTCATTCCAATATTCAAGTTTAACTGAGATATTTCCTATAACGGTCCAGCCTTATTCTGAGCAAGAATCCTCACATATCGGCATCAATATCCTTTATCTTCCTTTCCGCGCGAGCTCGCGAAGAATTTGTTCATTATCACCCTGAAGTTCTTCCATTCATTCAAGTTTTCCCCTTGAGGAATAATAAGATTTTCTTTCTCTCCTGACGAGGCCATCTTTGAAACTTCCACAAACACACCGCACTTGTTTGAAACCTTCTACACCCAGATGAACCCATTCTCGCATTGAGTTTTCCTCAAGAACTTCTGACTTATGGGAATGATACAAAGGTCGTCCAAAAAGTCAACCTAACCATTTTACTAACTTTGCTTCCATGGCGATCTCCAAGGCTAATGTGTGGTTCTTCTCGGTTAACACCAAAAAATAGAAAACCTCTATTTTTCCTTTTGTCGTAATCAATCGCAAACACTTTCTTCTCTTCACTACACTTCCGAACAGATTTTGATATCATTTTTTTAAACTATCTTTTACTATATAACCATCTTAGAGTTTTAAATATGATTTTAGAGTTTTAAAACCATCTTTCACTATATAACCAAACATAGAAATTTTTTTACTATATAATCAAACAACATAGAAATTTAAACACCATTACATAAATCATATCAAACTCGTAACAATAACAAGGGGCTGAAAAATAGACAGAAAAAAAAGGTTCCTTTTTCAGCAAGCAAAATTTTACCCATTCAATGAAGTAACGATAGAAATAAATTGTAGATTCCAATACATATGTAGGTTTCTTTGATATACATCCTAGTAAAGAAATTACACCAAAAAATGGCCATGGAAACTATGAAAAACTATAAACTCCTGGGCTCCAAACCAACAAAATAGCGCATAAATCGTATCCCTTTTGGATTCCTTTGGTGTAAAACAACTAAATAGGCTATGAATGGGGTGATGACTCACAAAATATATCTTCCATCCAAATGTGTATGATGCTACTACCAAGCCTAACTTCTAAATCTTGTTCTAAGGCTCTGGCACGACCCAAGAGTTCATTGCAAATAGGTTTCAGGAGGAGGCAGTCTACATAGGTGCAATGGCAACGAGTGAAAACCTCCTGAAAAACGTGAAGGGATAAAATCATAAGCTTAACCTTACAGTTCTCCGATGGTAGTTTTTGGAATGCTCTGCAAGAACATGGCTCTTGCAGCTGCATCGGATGAAAACTGACCAAGTGCAGCAATTGTAGCCGTCGTGCTACCAAACTTCTCGATTCCTCTTGAGATCATACAGGTATGACTAGCTTCCACAACAACTACCACGTCTGCACCTAAGAACGATGAAACCGTCTCTGCTATCTGCCTGGTCATTCTCTCCTGAACTTGAAGCTTGAAACCATAGAAATGTATTACTGAGTTTAGAAGTGATTTCTCAAGGGGAGTGAGGCCATCAGCTCTTATGTATCCTATATGGACAACTCCGTAAAAGGGGAGTAAATGATGCTCACATTGAGACCAAAACAAGAAATTCGTCTCTGATTGAACCTGTTTTTCGGAGAGGTTACCATTCTCTTTGGGTTCAAAATGAATTCTACCGTTAACAAAGCCATTGAGCTTCTTCATATCCACATTACAGTTTTGGAAGTTCATTAGCCAGTTCACAAAGTGACCAGGTGTTCCAAGAAGCTCTTTCCTTGATGGGTCTTCACCTAATGACCTCAAAATTGATGTCACTGCAGTGGTCATTCTCGGGTTTACTGATTCCATTTTAGTCGAGAATTTAGAAGCTGAGGAAAAATGAGATGGGCACCAAAGTTGAGCGTCAAAATCTGGTGCACCTGCTTTCCTCAGATCCGCACCTCTAAATTTCAAAAGACTGAAGAAGTCCATCCAGGCATCAGCATCTTGGTTTTCAAAAGCTCCCACACCAGATTGAACCTGCACTTTGACCCATCCTGGGGATTTTGAGTCAAGAAAGACCGACTCCAAGCTTGGGAAATGAATGTGCAAACAATGGAGTATGACAGCAACACCTCCCGGCTTGATACCATGATGCAGAGCTGAACAAATTTGATCAGCCAGACGCTGAGGCCTTTGGAGTCGCTTCGCAAACACATCTGCTACTCGAGAGAGCTTGCTCAGCCCGACAACTTGCTGACCAGACGGAACATAGCCCACATGACATTTCACTTGAAATGGAAGTAAGCATGACTCGCAATATGAGAAGAAGTCGAGATCTCGAACAATCACAATCCCACCTGCACCTCCAGCCTGACCAACCCCATTATGCAGTCCAGCTTCAGGAAATAAAGCACTTTCAATAATGTCCTTCGCTGTTTGTCCGTAGCCTGAATAAAATGAAAAAATCTCAGATCAGTTTTTCTCTTTTTCACTGTTATATTACAGTGAAGTATATGATCGAACAGATGATAATGTTCATTCTACATCAAAACAATCTCTTTATTGAAAATTTCTCAGTTTTTTTCATTACATATTTTCAGGTAACCTTTTCATCTTATCTTCTTTCCTTTTTTTTCTCAGTCATTGACAACAATTATCCAAGTTTACAATTCATCTGGAACAAAAATTCGAATATATGAAATTGTCCAGGTGTTATATGTCGTGTCGTGCTCATGAACAAGTTTAATGTAGTAAAAAAGAGACAAAATAAGAAAAAAATGCTCTTAATTCTCAAAACCCGATATTCCAGAATTTCTTAATCTCAGAACATTTTGAAATAAACTATGAATCATGAAGAACCTTGGAGTCCTCATGTCCAACCTATGCACAATTATAACAATTCTATTTGATATCATCATCGAAGTTATGAAATTTCAAGTTTGAAGTAGTAATCTGTTGAAAATTTTGCTCTTTCATTCTTCAAATTTGACTTAGTTTTCAAATATAATTTTAAGAAGAAGAACGAAAACAAAGAGAGTAGTAGGTAAATAAGCTTCATTATCAAAACTGAAAAAATAAGAATATATTATTCTCTTCCCCTCACTGATCATTCCTCCCATTCCCTTATTCTCTTCCCCTCACTGACCAACAACATATTCTACAACTAGAATTCCAACAAACACTAGCCAACCAAAAAGTAGGACAAGATCAGTGAGGACCACTTGTGAATTAGACAACAATACAGAACAAATTGAGGATGATATAGAGTAACTCAAAGTTCAGTATATACTGACACATGGGTGAAGTAGCCAGCGCTCTAGAGATATAACAATTGACAAGTGCTAGATACTTCTTTTAGCATTAGAAAGAAAGAAAGAAGAAAGAAAGAACAAGGGCAAGATGGCTGAAAGCTTGATTCTTGTATTGTCGCAATAAGAGGTGGTAAACAATTCATGTTTTGTTTTCCAGGATAAAACTAAGGGACTTTTCTCCAGAAAAATTTCAACACCACAAATCTTTTCTTTAATGTTTTGAGAAACTGGAAGGTGGGAAATATGGGAATGGAGGCTTGCACAGCAATAAACAACTAATAAGCAAGATGTAAGAATGTTAATTTTGTCTCAAGTTCTTGCAATCTATAAGGCAGTTTGGCAGTTAGCTCTGTAGAATAGTTTTTAAAAACAATTATTCATAAGTAATAAAAACAAGAGAACAGCTAGCGATCCATGTTTTCCTAAAATATTATATGTTATTAGAAAGAAAAAAAAAAGAGTTCACAGGAACTACTTCCAAACAATCACTTTAATTTAAACTATTCCACAGGATATAGTAGCCTCATCCTCAGCCAAATTATCCGTTCTCTTAAAATCAAGACAGCTGAAAGGGTGGGCAAAATGAAAAGATTCAATGCAATTTCAGAAATAACAGACAAAAATCACCTAACCATACAGGCTATAATGAATAGTGGCAATTCCTTATACACTAATACTCAACTAAAATAAAGGCTATGACATAAGGGAATCCACCTCTTGTTCCTTCTCTAAGAGCCTTGGCCACACGGAGTGGGGTCCTTCTGATGCCCTCTCTGTTGATATCTTCGCCTAAACCCTGCAACAAAACTTTCACAGCATCCATTATAGCAATAGTTTCAGGTTCTTTCGCTCCATTCTCAAACTCCAAATCCGAAAGCTCTTCAACTGGAGCGTCCATTGACGGTCAAAAAATTCCCCAAATCCCAAATCCAGATGCGTCTCCCAAGAAAGAAAAATACAATTAACACTGAACAAGAAGTTGAATTGAAGAAACCCGACTCCAAAAGCCGTCCACACCCAGATCAGATCAGGGGTAGAAGGAAACTGGACAAATCAAATGAGAATCGGAAAGACAATGCACCCAGATTTGGGGAAACCCAAACAACAGGAACACGGATCACCACAGAAACAGAAATCGAGCCCCCAAAGGAATAGAAATGAGATGAAAATGGAATGAATGGGCAGTGTTGGGTATTCGCCTAAAGAAAAACTCTAAGAAACTGAAGCTGCCTGCCCACCACAGTTCTTTGGGACGTTATCTTCAGAAATTGCTATGGGGAATGGGGAATGGGGAATGGGAAATGGGGCGTGCCACAGAGAGGGAGATTCCGCTGAGAAGGAGAGAGTGAAAAAGTGGAAAATTTGTAATACTACCATATTTCGTGTTAATTTTATTCATTGTTTACCCTAACAATATATACTTCAGTAACATTATAAAGTTTATAAAATAAAATAATATATTAATTATGAATGTGTAAAATAAATATATACTACCGAGTCTAATTTAAATTCAACTTAAAAAAGAGGCTAATTCAGATTAAAGTATATCTTTAAGTTATAAGTTTAAATTCTCAAAAAGAATAATTTAGAAAAGAAAGAAAGAGAAAAAAAAAATGTACTAAATTTAACCTGAAAAAGAATCTTACAAAAATGATGGAAACATTGTGTCGGGGAGCAGTGAAGCGATGGGATAGGCCACGCTTTGCTTTTGGTGGACCTCAAAACGAAAAGCCTTTGCTCCAAGGAAGCATTACACCAACCACCCACCACCCACCACACAATATTGGAGGATCAAATCTTACCACTTATCCTTTCTTCTATGTTTCATTTTCGAAATTTTCGATTTCATTTGTCTACTTTAATTTATTGCTATTCGTACCAATAATGGTGTTTCTTTTGACCATATTAAACTGGACTTTCTTTTTAGTATTGTAATTTTAAAAAATATTCACAAAAATAGTGTAATTTTTAAATTATTTTCGAAAATATTGTAGTTTTATTGAAAATTGTCTTTCAAGAAACGACCTTATCCAATTTAACAAAAAAATGTCTCTTGAAGAGACAAACAGTTCACATTAACATCAATCCTAACATAGTGGGCATACTACTCTTCATTTTCCTCTATTCATTGGTGGTTCTTGGGTTTGATTCCTAAAAATGTCCGTTTTTATTTTTTTTTCTTTTCTTCAACAAATTTATATTTTTTTAATGTATTTTACTTTTTCAAAAATTCATTAAATTTTAAATAAATATCATTATTAATTAGTTAAATGTTTCTTTCTTCGTAGAATAAAATAATTTTTGGTTAAATACTATAAACAATTTTAGTAAAAAATTAAATTATTAAGCTAAATTTTCAAATAAAATATTATTTTTATCATTTATTTCTTATAATATTAATTATTTTATTCTACAAAAAAAGAAGCATTTAACTAACTAATAATAATATTTATAAGCAATTTTAGTAAAAAATTAAATTATTAAACTAAAATTTTCAAATAAAATACTATTTTTATCATTTGTTTCTTATAATATTAATTATTTTATTCTACAAAGAAATAAGCATTTAACTAACTAATAATGAAATGATATTTAGTTAAAATTTGATGAATTTTTGAAAAAGTAAAATAAATTATAAAAATGCAAATTTATTGAAAAAGAGAAAAAAAAAAAAGAATGACATTCCTAAACCCAAAAACTACCAACAAACAGAGGGAAGAAGCGAGGAGTAGAACGTCCACCGTGGCAAGCATGATTTTAATGCTTATTTGTACGGATGTTGACTTTTTATGATATGTGAAAACATCACTTCAAGCAGCTGATTTTTTTCAAATTAGACAGGATCGTTTCTTGGAAAGACGATCTTCAATTAAACTTTCGTATTTTTAGAAATAGTTTGAAAATTAAAATATTTTTGTAAATAGTTTTTAAAATTATAATATTAAAAAAATGTCCTACTTTAATGGGCCACTGGAAACTGAATTTAACTATTTCACAAATATTATAATCGGGTTTCTTAATAAAAAAATCTCATTTTTTGGCAATTTATTATTTTGATCGGTGATTTTTTTAAAAGTGTAAAATACTTTTTTTTTTTTTTTTTGGGTCTAAGGATAGACGTTTATTTAGTTGGTAAAATTCCAAAACTGTTTAATTTCTAACCTTTAAAATATAGTTTTAAAAGATGTCTGAAGTCAAACAACACTCATGAAATGTTGACATGTTTAGAAAACCAAATAGCATGTTAATGTATTTATCCGCGAAACTCGGCAAAATATCTTTGAAATTGAGCTAAGAACAAGGAGTAAAATATCGAAAACTTGAATTTATGAATGTATCGATGAATATTTCGTGAAAAATTAAGGATATCACAGAAATTTATAAAATATGGTGATTCTTTTTTAAGTTATAAACTATTACTTCAAGCACATAGATCAATAATTGGAAGCCAAATATAAGCATTAATACAATAAAATATCCTTGTTTATTTCAAGAATTAAAAAGTAACCATTAAATATGAATATATGAATAAAACAATGAATACAAAGCATAAACAACATTAAAAGTTAGATCAAGAAACTAAAAAAATAGATGGAAAGGAAGAGAAAAAGAAACAAAATTCAATTAGATGTTATAATAACTTAATTAAAGAACTAATTATTTAATCACAAGAACTAAAGATAAATTAAAGAATTAAAAAAATGTGAAAAAGAAAAAAAATAATGGAGAATAAAATTATATTTGGAAAATTGAGAAAAATAAAAAGAATGTAGAATAAAACGATAATTATAATAAAATTGCATGTAACCTTTTTTTCTTTAAGAAATTAAAATAATAGTAACTAGTTAATTTAAATAATTAAAGTAGTAGGATGAGTGAAGCAAAAATATAAAAGAAGATGAAAAAAAAATAGAAAAAGATTTGAGTAAAAACTTGAAAGAAAAAATAGTAAAAAAGAAAAAAATAATTAAGAAGAGACTTAAGAGTTGAGAAAAAAAAATACAAATTTGATAGTTAAAAATAAAAGTGTTGTGGTAGGGTTTAGAAAAATATTAAAATTTATTAAAATTTTAAATAGAAATAGAAAATTTTTAATAATATTTTTGAAATTTGAAATTTATTGGTAAAACTAAATAAAAATTGGGTTGGATTCATTTATCAAGAATCAAACACGCACGCTTGAACAAATAAGAGGCAGAGATTACTCGGTCCACTCAAAGGGTACTTTCTTCCTTACGATTTTGAAGAAGGGAAGACACCTGTCCGTAGCCTGTGACACAAATCTGTTAAGGGTCGCAATCCGTCAATTAAGGCCCTGCAGCTGCTTGAGATTCTTCGGGGCCTCCATGTCCAGTACCGCTTTTATTTTATCTGGGTTGGCCTCTATTCCACGCTGGTGGACCATGAACCCCAAAAATTTTCTGGATGCCACACCGAAAGCACATTTCGCCGAATTCAACTTCATCTGATATGTCCGAAGGACATCGAAGGCCTCAACGGATCGACCCTCCATCAGCATTGAGGGCAAGCCATTCTCCGGAAATGAAGAACCACTAGTCCTTCCAGTTCTTGACCGAGGTGGGACCGACGATTTTGAAATCTATGTTGCTCCGAATAGAAGCGTAATAGTAACCTCGGACACGAGGGTGGTTTTTTTTAGAAAAAATGCTAAGGGCTTGGTCGACCTCGAGCTCACCCTGCTCGAAAAGCTTTCATAACGTGTAACAACCCAGCAGGGACCCCCAGGTGTTAGGGGTGAGCTGGGTAGGGGCTAGACTGAACCTAGCTAGGAACAGTTAGATGAATGGGTAAAGGGGTAACCGAACACCTCTCGCAAAAATCTAGGGGTAAAAGGCGACACACTCGGAAGGAGGATTCTCTGATGTCTCACAGGGGACGGGCAGCCTGATCTCTATGTTATCAGGAATAGAATACTTCTCCCTTAAGCTAACCATCAACCCCAATGATAGCCGAGAAGGACATCGCCGAGGAACTAACAAGGGTTAAGCTGAGGCGGCCTCACCTCGGCCAGAGGTAGAGGCCTCGGGAGCCCCAGGCTGGGTTCCTACTCTATGGCCCGACCCAACACTACCTAAGTCGCTAGACATATCGTTAGAAAAAGACGAGGAAAAAGAGGGAAACTGACCTAGAGCTTATGGCAAAACTGAAGCTCAGATCGAGAGGCTGGAGGTAGATGCCTCGACTGGAGAGGGCACATGCCTTTTATAGCTGTGGAAGCGTCGCTTCGCTGACAAGCTTGATCATAACCGTTGTCCCGAGAATAGAAGCATCGTTCCACTCAAGAGGTGCGGATTTCAGTACACCCAGAGGCGGTTACGGTCGAGATCAGCCTCTGTGGATAGCGTCACAATGAGGGTCGCCTCGCACGAGTCGCCACCCCTCTTCATGAACCAATTCACCACTACTCCTCAATCACCTCCAGCTCGAAGAATGAGGAGTGAAGGCCAATGATGAGGATGGAACTGCACATACACGTGGATACACATGGGATCGCCACGTGTACAAATACACCTCGGTCCTAGCCAAGGTGTAATGAAATACCAAGGCTCGGCCAAGGCAAGACGAGCCCGAGGTAAGAAGTGAACCCTGGAATTGCTCCTTACTGGACGCGAAGGGATAAAATCACTCCACTAATCCCTCAGCTCTAAATCAGCCAGAAATCACGGTTGATCGGGAGTATTACACCGCCAATGACTCCTCTCACCTCAAGTATAAATACGAGGCAGAGCCACATCGAGTAGTACGCAACGAGATCTAATAGTATTACTTACTCGCCTTCTCTGCATTACTGACTTGAGCGTCAGAGTGTGGTCTCGACCACCCCACCTCATCTCGTCCACTTCTTTCAGGTCCAAGGTGATTCGTTGCTCAGTCCACGACAGTTGGAAGGATTTCTCGTGCATCAACATACTATATTGCCGGTGTGCACCTTTCGAACTTAAAGATCGATATATTGTTGATATATAAAAAATCAGCCCAATTTTTCAATATATCGTCGATACGTGAGGAAAACAAATTTTCTCCCGTTTTCATATGGGGCATGCTCGATATTCGATACCATATTTCGCAATTTTTCATTCCATGGTTAAAAATAGGGTCTCAATATGTCGCGATATCCGGGAGCTAGAGGCTTATTTTTCATAAAATGATTTGGAATAATTATTACATTTTGTAAGTTATAACATGCAAGCTTGGGCACGTGTTCGAATCCCATCCTTGCCTTCCTTTTGCATTTTTTCTTCGTTTGTTTTCCTCTCTCTTTCTTCTCTCTCTCATTTTCACGATCACACCCCTCCCCACATCCCTGTCACTTTTCTTTTTATTTACTCGTTATTTTTCTTTTCTTTTTGAAAATTTCAATTATATAATTTATTATTTGTTATAAATTCAATATTAAAGTAAATGTTCAAAACCTTCATAGGTTACACATTCATATTCTTTCACCCCATTAACTCTTATTATTCTCTCATAAGTTACAAATCTCATTTATGTTAGATCTTGTAACCCCCTATTTTGACAACCCAATAAATAGAGGTTGTATGAAGCCTTTGTAACACACTACAAAAACAAAGTTCAATAGAGAATCACAATGCTCTCTCCATCTTTTCTCTCCATCTTTCTCTTATCCTTTCTCTTATTCCTATTTTATATTTAGTTTTATAACATGTTATCAGCACGAGTCTCTGTCATTTCTAGTTATCTAAACGTACAGTTTTTTTTTTCGTCATTTGTGGCGATGTGTTTTGTACGTTTCATATATACAATGTATATATATTATATACCCCTTATATACACTGTGTATTGAA
The DNA here is from genome assembly GCA_026257165.2 of Telfairia occidentalis. Classification (NCBI taxonomy): domain Eukaryota; kingdom Viridiplantae; phylum Streptophyta; class Magnoliopsida; order Cucurbitales; family Cucurbitaceae; genus Telfairia; species Telfairia occidentalis. The sequence goes on along the minus strand of JAOANK020000022.1, from coordinate 7,829,740 downwards.
CGCTAACAACACATTTTATGTATGCATGAAAACATCATATTTGTTATTTTACATGTTATGCTCATTAAGTATTTATTCGTTTATTATGATATTGTTCTTAAGTTCAATCTTTGAGCATGATATATATTTGTGTTAATTAATTTAGTCCAAATAGTTATCTATTGTTTTCCTTCTCTATATATGGCTGTTCTTAACTATTTTGATCTATTTTAAGTTTTGTAAATATGTGTTGAGAGAATGGGTAAATCTTTATTTGTTTAATAATTTGGAAAGTTAATATACTTTTCATTATGCAAGAATACTCTGTACATATAATTGAATTTGACATCATACACATTTTCTATAATTTCTTATTTTGTTGCAGTATATTGATCTTGTTAATCTCTATATTTTATGTTCAGTAATTATTCATATATTCTCTATATTTTATATTTTATTTATAACATATATATATACGTTGTATAGATTAATATACGATATATACGAGTATATGTTTTATATATAGTTTGCAGCATGTTGGTTATCAATAGTATTGTAGAATTATTGCATGAAATATATATGAAGTTTTTAATATAAGTATATCTCGTTGTGATAGTTTTACTTTTACTGTGACCAAATAAAGTTGTAACTCTTGATATCAATGATCAAAATTATATGTCATGAATGTTTGATACTGAAATTCATTCATTATTTATGTTTTATAGTTAAATATTCTTCCTATAGCTTACTTTGATTAAAAGCACTTGAAGTTGCATAATTTTAAATCAATAAATGTTCATTTTGATTAGATGCATCTAAAGTTGCACAATTTTAAATCAATAAGTGAATTTAAAATTATGAGCATATATTAAAAAGGACATTTTATTCTCATATATGGAATATGCTCTTGTAGTAGAATTATTGAGAAAGATTGTTAAATACCAATATGAACAAAAATTATGTCTTCTTGAAAGATTGAACATAACAATGATCATTTTGATGAGAAATCATGAATCTCGACCAATTAGTTCAATATTATTCCCTGAAGTGAATGTATTAATTTTTTTAAAATATAATTGTGGTTAAGGTCGAGATCATGATTCTAATAGAGGAAGAAATCACACATCCAGAAGATGGTCACGTGTGTACTTATTATCAAATCGAAATCTTACATTTGCAAGAAAACTTGCTCAAATAGTTAAGTTGAGCAATTTTTTTTTTTTTTTGAATATGGAATTCAAAAGATTCGTTTTGATATAATGATAGTGAATTTGCATCCCAATGTGTTTAATCATTGTTGTATGCCTATTGGGATAAGTGTGTTGAACATCATATAGCTCATGTTCATAGACAAAATGATTGAGCAAAATCGTATGGACAATGTTTGCTATGTTGAGTTTCTATGTCCGAAAACTCATGGGTTGTAAACGTTGTAACATATTTTATTATCAATAAAGTTGTTATTTAAGTTATTCAGTAAAGTTGTTATTGAATAAAATAAATAGTTAAGTATAATTCTATAAATCCAATAAACTAAGAACCCATGGCTATACTATGAGTACTTGAACTTTATGTGGAGACATAAAAGTGTATTAGGTTTAAGTAAATAGCCAAAACGGTCTATAGTATAAGGATTAGGCTGGGTGCCATCTCTTGGGGACACTATGGGACGCGCCTCGCTTTGTATATGATACAAACAATGTGATCCTGAATCGGTCATGTGGAGACATTCAAGTGGGGGCGTTTTATGCAATGAGTTTGCATAAGACCGGACCGCGAAATAGTCATTGTTTCTTTATAACACCATTTACTGAAAATACTGACTAATTTCAAACTGATGACCTAGGTAACTCAATCTTAATCTTGAACTAAATATGAACTCCTGTTTATTCAAGATTATCCTTAGATCTACATGGGTGAGAGAGACCCAACAACGCCTGCTCAATATGCCTCCCATTTCAGGGGTAAGACTGGGTAGATAGCTAGGAACATAGTCCTACAAGATGAAATTCACTCCTACCCGACTTTATGGATAGTAAAAAGGTTGTTCCCTTAAGTGTTGATTCCAGGTCTTGAACAAGGGGCCCCACCCTCTCATTGGCCTGAGAAGGAATCGGTTTTGTAGTTGGACTACAAACTAGTTGTTCATTAGAGGGTCAGTGGTACTTAAGAAACAAGAGGTAACTCAGGGGTAAAACATTAATTTGACCTAGCTGAGATTACGACCAATCTGTGAAGGGTTGACTTACTGATCATGGTTATATCAAACGGACAGAAATATATCTATAGTGAGGAGAGTGCAGCTACAGGCTTTAGTGGAGTGACCCGTTAGTTAACGAATGTTGGTAAGCTAGGTTAAAGAGTTTAACCGGCTAATCTCAGATCTTTGGAGCTCATGATCTATAGGTCCATTAGGTCCCTCAGCTAGCTCACATCGAATAAAACCTTAGAACAGCGTGGTGAATGAATTTGAAGTGTTCAAATTTGGTTTAGGGAGTGTACGTTAAATATTTACGATATATTAAACCTATCGACGTTTGATTGCAAATTAAACGATCAATGAGAGTTGAAAATAACGTTTAAATGAGATTTAAATGTTATATATATGAATAGGGATTCATATTCGATTTTTTTCGAAAAATCGAGATCGGTTGCAAAAATAATATTATTTTAATATTTAATATTAAAATAATAAAAAATTAAATTTAAAACTGTTTTTAATTTAATTTATGTTTTTTTTTTTAATTTATAAAATTAAAATGGAAAAAACAAGAAGGAAAAAAATAGGAAAAAAAGAAAGAAAATGGAAAATGGTGAGATTCCATTTTTGCACTCTTTTTTCACCATCAATTGCCATCTCTCCCTCTCTTGATTCATCACCAAATTGAGTGTCAATTTGTGATGCTCAATTTTGCATGAAATCTCCTTTAAATGGAGACCAAATTCGTGCAAAGGAATGGTTGTTGAAGCCTTCAATTTTGCTCCCAAAATTCTAGTGTTTAAAGGTTAAACCAAAGTGACCTTCATCATTTCCCTCTCCAATTCACCACAAAAGAGGATACCACCATCCGTTCTAAGGCCGAAGAATAGCTGAGAAGACTCTAGTGGTGGTCCAGCAGGTGTTCGTGTTCAGATTCAAGGAGAAACCAAGGAGAATTCGTGCATCAAAGGTAAGTGTTCTATCTCTCTGGTT
>JAOANK020000022.1:7798827-7816975 GCA_026257165.2 Telfairia occidentalis | reverse complement strand
TGATGTGCTAATTTTAAATGACTTGGCTAAATTGAAATTTTATTAAATAATAAAATTTTAATAAAACAAAATAATTAAAAAACAAACATGTCGAGCTTCTTTATCTTTTATTTTTTAATTTCTAAATTCATTCAATTTAACAAAAAGCCGACAAATTTTTTCTTTCATTCTTTCTTCCTTTTCATTTTTCTCTTCATCCATTATTACATGTTCTGAATAAATCTTGCAATTTTTTAGTTTATGATTGAATATAATAACGTCTTCACACTACCAATCAAATTTGATATCACATGAATTTAAACTTGAGATAGTGAACTTTCTCATATTGGATTCTTTGATATTCTTTACCAAAACCTCACTTTCCAAGGGAGTTTGATTTGCTAGACCCCATTCCTCAAAAGAAATGTTGTCAATTTTGTTTTATTGAATGAATAAATATGGAGAAAATTATTATTTTTTGTTTGTTTTTATTTTCCTCATTTTTTAAAATTTTTTTATTTATTAAAATTTTATTGTTTAATAAAATTTCAATTTAGCTAATGTTATTTAAAATTAACACATTATCATGTCAATTAGTTTTTCAGACTGTCACATCAGCATGCTATGAGTGATAGTTTGACTTCAGGGATTTTTTAGAACTATTTTCTAAAAGTTAGGGATTAAATTGTCAGATTTTGAAATTTAGGAATCATATAGAAACTTACTCTCAAACTTAGGGACCAAAAGTGTATTTTATCCTAGTAATTTTTTTAATTTCATATTCATATGTTAAGTTCAGAAGTTTTAACTTCAAGTTGAAATCTTATAGTCAAAATTAACTTCTTAAGCGATTATTTATTTATTACATACAAAATGGATTCCTGTTTGCCTAATAATCTAAATACGTTATAATTATGGGATAACTACATGTATATACCTTTTTATAGATCCAATTTCATTATTCTCCACTTTCTCTATTATTTTCACAAATGTCATGTAGTGGCGACCAAATCAACAATATTATTTTTACCATTTTGCCCATGAATCTTTATGTAATATTTTAATAATTAAACGAAACATGAAAGGCAAGGGTCAGATTTGTGCTTCTCCCTAATTCCAATTTATTCTTTCTAAATCACCTCAATATCTTTTCAATTACTTCAAAAATTCAAATTTCCTCCTTAAGATTCATTCATCATTCGAATGAAGAAACCCTAATTGAAAACTCTAATCAGGATTCCATTGACCAGCCATCAACATGGGTAATTTTCTTCTTTGGTTGTCTACTTTTTTTTTCCTTTATGTGGCATTGGATTTTCAATTTGCATGAAAAATGGTGTTAAGGCAATATTGGGTATTATTAAAAATAGTTTTGTCGCTTGAAGAGACTCTGCTGTAGTAACGTTAATCTTGTCCATCTTCTTACTCATAATGGATTCTTTTTTTTTCTCATGTTTTGGGATTTATTTTTATGATTTATTGATTTTAATTATTTGATTTGAGTTTATATGTAGCTCTAATTTTATGATTTTGAGCTTATTGTTCATGTATATGGATGGATTGAGTTGCAATAAAATGTAGAAACTTCAATAACATCATTTAGATCATTTAAACATATGAGATATGAAATATGATAAATTGAATATTACTGTATATTGACTTATATGTTTGTTCAATATAAATGAAAATAAGATATTGTTGCAGTGGTATGTAAAAATCAGTCATGGTACTAATATACATAGTCTGGTGGATTCTTAAGATACATTTATATGCAATTGTAAGAAAAAATTAAACACAGTATAAATAAAAATATACATGCAGTGGTATGAAAAATAAGTGAAAGTATGAATATACATAGTTAGTTGATGTTATAGGTTTTGAAATTCTTTCATTGTTTGAGGTTATACATTATGGGTTCTTTGTTCGTAAGATATACATTATGCATCAACATTGTCAACAGATGTTATAGGCTGTGGACTACTTTTATTGTTTGAAGCTATAAATTAGATTAAAAGTTTATGCTCTCCGTTGTGAGATTGAGATTTGGATACACTGTTATACATAGATCACGTATAGGTATACCTCTTATGTATATATGTCCATAAGTTTCTAGATTATATTTTGGAAAATAATGGAATGACAACAATAATTTAGCTTAACAGAGTAGGTAGTTAAGTGGTATGACAAAATCGTTTACAGTTTGAATATGCATACCCCATTTGTATATCATTTAAATCAATCTCATAAATAACATCATTTAAATTATTTAAACATATGAGATGTATAAATTATGTATTTGTAAATATATAGGGAATGTATGAATATTATAATATGGAGTACATATTAAAATATACATGAAAGCAAACTCATACTAGGAGGTATAAGTGTGTGTATATATATATATATGAGAAATGTATATCTCATATGTTATCATGTATACTTGATAAAAACTTAAAATTAATGGTGGGGCAATGGTAACAAAATTTTGAAGAATTTCAAAACGTGGATGTATGATGAAAATTTGAAATTAATCGTGGGTAATAATAAGGAAATTTTCAAACGTGGTTTGATGAATTCAATAGTGAAATTCAAAAAATGACTAAAAAATTGTCATAAATGTAGGAGTTTAAATTAAATATAAAACAATATTCCTGTGATTGACGAAAATCGCAAGAGGGAAACATATTGGAATAATTAGTGATAACATTTTTTCAACGACAGTAAACGACAACAACTATTTGCAGGGAAAAAAAATAAACTTAATCGTTTAGAAAGTTTATCATTCAATTAATTTAGGAAATATAATAAATGTGAGAGTTTAAATTGAATCTAAAAAATTATATTTGAATAGAAAAAATACATAAATAAAGACATTTTGAGAAGGAGAAAACCTATTGAAAATATGGAAAATTAAATGTAGAACCAATAGTTTTTTCCTTCTAGATTTCTGACAGGGAACCTACTGTAGAAAAGGTAATATTAATGAATGACCGGCGGTGAAAAACGAAAGCAAATGAAGACCACCGTAATTGTGGGAGAAAAATGAAAGGAAGAAAAAATCTAAATGATTACAAGATTTTAGGGATTGTTTAGCAAAATAATCATTAGTAATTAATAAATAAAAAAGATAACAAATTTGGAATACAATCAATTTATTAATGATTGTATTAACTGAAAATTGTTAGATGGAGATTGAAAAAGGACTGCAAAATATTTATTGAAATAAATATGTATTTTTACGTAAGGGTACTTTCGTAAAAGCAAAATAATAAAAAATTCTTAAATTTAAAAGTGTAATTATTTATAACAACAAGACTTAGTGAAAAAAGATTCCAAAAGTAGTTTCCCATCACAATTTCTGTTTAATTAATTGGTCTGCTAATATGGATTTACAACATTATTGAAATAAATGTACATAGACTACATTATTAATAATATTAGATTTAAAAATCTAACACATAATTGAAGCGTACCTCCTTATTCTGGATGCCTAAGTATTCACTATTTTCAGCACTTCAAGTTTAGTTTACTTCAACATTTTAACGTGAATTTATTGATTGGATTTGAATTGCCTTAGTATAATTAGTTAAGTCTATTGAAAATTGGTTACCACTACTCATTTGAGAAGTAATTACCTAACTTAAGGAGACAGTCTTACATATCAGCTACCACTTGGTACGACATAGACGGCTTATACTTGCACATAAATAGGTCCACTAATCAACAAGGAAGGATAATTGTACCTTGCTCATCTACGAAGAGGTGGGATGAACACATCTACCTTGCCATAGTATTATTTGAGAGAACTCATCCGTTTAAGCTACAAATTAGAAGTCCCATCTAAAAAAATTATTATCCTTCAACCGACCAATGAACAAGTGTACATGTCTTATGCTATTAACAACAAAAGGTGAATAGTTAAGCCTACAAATACAATAGAGTAATAATTGTTGAACTTCTTATAATATTAAAAACCTCTATTGAGACTTGAAATCTTTTTTTTTTTCTTTACTTTAGCTCTATTCTACACAAGCTCCAATCTAATAAAAGCATTCGATGAAAAACATTTGTCACGAACCATAGCAATACCAAACTCTTTCCTAGTAGGTATTCTCAGGTCGCTTCTCTTCCTCCCTTCCCTCATCATCCTTATTTAATCGTCAAGGTCAGAAACTACAAATATAGAGAGTGTGTTAACTTTTGACCGCTCCCCAACCAAAAAAAAAAAAAAAAAAAAAAAAATCAACAACGTTATTAAACAACAAGTACTTGTAAACAAAATTTCCAATTGAAATCAATTATAAAAGCCAGGAATTAATTAGAAAAGAAAGAAAGGAAAAAAAAATTCCTACCAAACAGTAAAGTCGATGTACTTACCAACGGCACATTTATTAAGACAAGGATATGCACTGGTTATTCTTTCTAGTTGCGATTTCTTCCACTTGGCTCTCGCTTGGCAACGGCATCACCAATCGGTAGGAATCAGACCAATGGTGATTTCGTAATCTCCATCCAAAGCCAAGGGTATTATTGTACTTGTCCTTCTCCTCGGTCCCATCGACGTCTCCCAGAGCCCAAAATCAGAAACCCAAAAGCTTTCCTTTGCATTGCGTTAGCCATCAGAGAGAGAAAAGTATTCGAGCTTGATTTCCACTCCCCTCTCTCTCCCCTCTCTCTCCCTCTCTCTCTTTGTATCTCAGATATGTTGAAAGTCCCCTGCAATGTGACTGACCAAATCCACGTCCTATCCCAATGTAGATTCCTTGCACCTCCTACTCCCGTCTTCTCCTTCGGCCGGCAAACCGCCGCCGGCGTATGTGCTCCGGTTACGCGAGCTCCGGTTCTGGCCGCCGTAGTGTCCGATAAGGGCGGAGCTTGTGTTCAGAGTGGCTCTGGAAGCTTGGCGGATCGGCTGCGGCTCGGAAGCTTAGCTGAAGACGGATTGTCCTATAAGGAGAAATTTATAGTGCGGTGTTATGAGGTTGGAATCAACAAGACCGCCACTGTTGAAACCATTGCTAATCTGTTGCAGGTAATTCGTCTGGCTTGTTTCCATTTTTTCCACATTCATTGGATTCGTTGGTTCCCGATTTCTTTTCTTGCATTCTCCAGCTATACTACATCTTACTAAAGGTTTCAATTGTCTCATCTATTATTTATTCATTTTTATAGCTTTAATTGCTTCATGAATCGGAAACTTTCGCTGATATTTTCGACGAACAGGATTGGTAATTTCAATCGGTTTTTCGTCCTGCATGTTTACTTGTTTAACAATTTACCATTTGGTTATCTGTAGTTTTCTCTGCTTGATTCCTTTCTGTATCTTTTCGTCTTTTCATGGATGCACGTGTTTTTTTCTTTCAGCAACTGAAACTGACAAATTCTCTTATCTCTCCTATTTGTATGCTTCTGGGCCTTTTCTACTTAATCGTTAATTTGAATTGTCTTATCTCTTTTACATTCTCACTAAGACAGTAAGACTGCATAAGTGTAGCATAATCTTAATAATAACCATATCGAATATGGATGTATAACAATTTAAACTACTTGATTTACAAGTTATGATATATTTAATTATTTATTTACATTCTTAACATTCTACTCTCTTGTGGGCTGAAAATTACCCAAAGCTCAACATGTAACTATCAATTGGGAGAAAGGAATTCTGTGACCACGTTGATTATTTGAGCAGTCGAACCTTTGCTTTGTTATCACTTTGTGTTTGTTGAGATGAATTGTAGGACTAACCTTCCACTAAGATCTTATTTCCTCGATACGCTTGATGTATTTTTAATCCAGGAGGTTGGTTGCAACCATGCTCAGAGTGTTGGATTTTCCACAGATGGTTTCGCCACAACCCCCACCATGAGGAAATTACATCTCATATGGGTAACCGCACGCATGCACATTGAAATTTACAAATATCCAGCGTGGTGAGTTGCTTCTTCCAATCATTTTGAATTTTGACTTCATTTTTTTTTAATTCCTCTTATTTTCTTTTACTAATTTACATATTGTCATTTGGCGTAGGAGTGATGTGGTTGAAATTGAGACATGGTGTCAAGGAGAAGGAAGAATCGGAACTAGACGTGATTGGATACTGAAGGATTATGCCACTGATGAAGTTATAGGAAGAGCAACAAGGTACATTATCATAGGCTATTGTTCTGCACTTCTGCTATTGTTCTGCCATTCATTTCTTCAGAAAATTGAAACGTAAAAAAATGCAGGAGTTAGGAATATTCTTCTCATTCCAAATCAGTTATACGTAAAATAATATGCATGAACTGCTTATAAAATAATATGCATGAACTGCTCTCCATTTTTTTCTTTTGGATTACTTTCTACGAGTTTACTGGTTGTTTTATTGAAATTGCAATTCGTCACATACCTAAATATTTGGTTTCATGTTCAGAGTCCACCAGCATGAATGTGTGCAACTATGAAGTGAAAAATACTCTATCTTGTTCCTATTTACTGTTTTAGAAATAAAATTGCATGTTAAATGCTCTTGGAGAATTCTAATCTTACATCATCTTCACAAATTTGGTGAGATATGTACCTCATAGTAATGGATTTCCTTAGAGTCCAGAATCTAGTGAGCACTTTCATTTCAAATCCTTGATGCTCATCTTGGTTGTACTTCTTGTCCAAGTTTGCAATATTTATCTTTGATTTGCATGTTTATCATAAAGAAGCCATAAACTCTACCTAACACATAAATCAGTAAACATGGAAATTGTATTGGTCCAATAATAAATGCATTCTAATTTACTTTAACATAAATTTACCCGTGGAGTAAAGATTGTTGTTTTTAGACCACTAGTCACGATCTAGAAGTAAGGGGTTACAAATCACTACAGAAAGTTACATTGGTTATTTAGTATAGGTATTTTCAAAAACATAGTAGATTTGAATAGATTTTTAATTGTTGGGTTGCTAGTTTCAGTTTGTTAAATCATTATCCGTACCACCGTCTCTGCTCATATCAACATTGATTTTTTTATTTTGTAAACAAAATTTCAGACACTTCTATATAATTCAGCGCTTATAATTGTTTAGCCATAATATCATAGTTGTTGCAGTATTCCATTTGAGGAATGATGAGAGAATGCTAAAATTTTACCAAAAGTTCCCTCTCGCTCTTCACTGCTAGTGGGATGTTGAATTTGGCCTTGGCCATGTAAACACTAGTTACGATCAGGGATGAAGCAAGTTTTGCCCCTACTTATGCACAAATTTTCTAGGTCTTGTTGTGGTTGCCCCATCTCTATAAAAATTTCTGGTCTGATGATGGGTTGAATGGTGTATGATCCAGATGGACGGGATGGGCTTGTTGAATATAATCGTGGCATCTAAACACATGTACCGTGTATGTTCTTTTCTTCATGTTTAGGAATAAACTTCTAGCCGGTAACATGGTCTGTTTAGTAACAGCTCAATATACACGCAGTTTATATTCTTTATATGAAGTTTTGTACAGTACATTCCTACTGGTCCAAATCACACAGGGAATTTTCAATTTCTCTACTTTCATGAGTGTTCAGGAGAAGATGCCTCTATCCCCTTGTCTCAAGTTTCATCTCCTCTATTATAGTAACAGCCCAATAGTATGGTGCAAGTTAGGTAGGGAAGGGCAAAAATTCGGTTCACAAGGTCAGGCTTACCGCTTATGTTTTATTTCCATGTCAAAATTTTGTGATATGGAGGGTATACAGAGTTTCAGGACCTAGCAACCTATTATGTCACTTACTGATACTTTTTCAGCGTACATAAGAATGTTTCTGATTTCTTAGTCAGAGTCTGAAAGCATTTATATTCTGTCAAAAAACGTGTATTTGAAGGGAGGAATGAGGGCTAGGGGTCCAAGCCTCTAACTATCTAAAGGCTAGGGATTAGTCAATAATTAAAAAAGGTTCATAAATTTTGTCTGTTTGATGATTGTATCTATTTAGTTCTTGAACATAAAAAAGTGTCAATTAATTCTTTACTTTGATCCTACTAAGTCATTATAATTAACATCATTACTAAAATATTAACATAATATGTTTATTGTATTAATGAGTAATAGTTTGGCATGACATGCAATTGGTGGCACAAGAAAACAAGCCAGCTAGGTAAAGGCAAATAGACAAAAGAGAAAGTCAGTTTAATATGTATTTTGCTAGCGCACCGGATCCAATTTTTTTAACTCACCTGCCCTTATTTTATCCAATGATTTACTTCTTTCTTTACCACATGATGCTAAATCATCATTGATTGTTCCAGCGTTGTGCCACATCAACATTTAATTAATAGTGTTAGTGCAAGGACTTTTTTGGATCAAGATGGTAAGTTTAAGGGCATAATTCAGACTTTGTAAATTTCAAGGACTAAGTAAATACAGTTTAGAGTCCAAATTTATAATTTAACAAGAATAAAATAATTACAGAACTCTTGGAAGACAAAAGCCGAAGACCTGATCTTATGCCCTATCCCCAGCCTTGTTGAGGTTCCACCCAATGATTTGAAATATCTTTCTATTCCTAACATACCAGGTTGATGTTTCTATAGCTCATGATGTTTTTTCTTCTTCCCAATCTTTATGCTTCTTCAATAACTTCTCTAAACTTCTTGCTAATAGGGAAACACTTGCTATTTTCCTATCTTGGCCTCCTAGAGTGTGAATTATAAATGCCTATTGTTTCTTTGTGTTTCAACATTTTAGTATTAGATCTAACTTTCACCATTTTGGCTCCATATTATGGCAAGGGGTGATGGTGAGTTCTCTCTCTCTCCATCTCCCTCTTCTCTCTTGCTGCCCTTTTCCCCATCTTTCTTCATCACTGAACTATAATGAAGATTAAGGCGGCGAGAAAGAAGACAGTCCCTAGCCATGACATCAAAAACTATGCACAAGTGTAGCGTGGAGAAGAAAGTGTTTGTGATTGACTACAGCAAGGAGAAGAACAGCAGATGGCTGGTTTTACCTGAGAAGAACCACATGTTGACCTTTGAGCTGATTCTTGAAGTAAAGATAGTGGTGTGGGTTGCAATTACTCATGACGACGTTATCATCACTCTCTCATAGGGAGTGAACATAAAATAAAAAAAAAACAAAAACAAGAAATTATAAATAATTATAAATCATAAGAGACCAACCATGAAAATAATAAACTTTAAAAACAATGAAAATTTCTAATATCCGATCCCGGGACACTTGGCATATAAAGAAACCTTCCAGAATAATCTACTAAGAATTTGCAAAAGAGCTCGAAAAATTTGCCTTCTTTGCAACAAAATACTTTCCCCACAGAGCTGCTCTTCAAAAGTTGAGACAAAAGATCTTCAAAGAGACAGCTCACAACACGTGAAGCATATCCACAATCTGAAAATGAGTGAATCCTTGCAGCAACAACTTGATGGTAACGATGAAGAATTTCTTCTATATGCTTGGTTCCACTGCTTGGAGATATTATTCCATGGACAACTCGAATAGTCGTGAGTCTTGGCAGTAGATATTATTCCATAGATGCTAACGTTCACCTTCCATGATGCAACATGCTCATTAAAAAAACTCCAACCCCACTTAATAAGAAGGGCTCTATTTCTTCATTGTGATTTGAGTTTGGAACCACTTTGAAGAGGTTTTTGGTTGCCAAGGTTGTAAACCAAGGAACATGGATTAGTGGATGAACGAATCTTTTTCGGGTTTATGATTAAAAGACAAAGCTAGAGTTCTATGGACCAATCTCGCGAAGGCTATCATGTGGATGTCATGGAAAGAAAGGAACACTAGGATCTTCTCAGATAAGTTTAATTCTTTTGCTTATTTTGGTGATTTTTTGCAGTTTACGACCTCTAATTGGAGTGCCCAAGATCAATGTTTTTGTAACTACTCTACTTTCGCGATCAACTTAGATTGGATGGCCTTTTTGTAATCGTTCTCTTAGGAAAAAGGATGCCTAACCTTTGTCCTTTAGGCTGTTTTTGTTCAGCTCTCGCTGCTTCTTTAATGAAGTCATCGTCTCTTATTAAAAAAAAAAAACCATTTTGGCTCCAAATTCATCTATGTGGAGATAATTTTGTCCTGACTATGAAAAAGTCTTGTTGTCCCGTGAGATTAGTTGAGATGCACGGTGCACACAAGCTAGTCTTGACATTCACGAATATAAAACAAAACAGGATCCTCACTCGGAGACTCTTCTCTAGCTTGCTTAGCTTATTTACTTAAATGACTAGCAGACTCTTCTCTAGCTAGCTCATTCTAAACTCTTAAAAACTTCATCTTTATCACGTAGATGACACTTTATCTGACAAGGAATCCATGCAATAGTCCAACCAGAGTAGTTGAATGTAAATTATAATTTTCTATAGTGTCTTGTCTTCCAACATTTTTTTTTTCTTTTTAAAGAAATTTTGACTTCCAACGTTAGATTTTTAAATTTAATTTCAACAGATTGCCTCCAGATTCATCTTTTTAGAGATGATTTTGTCCTGAAAATGAAAAATAAAAGTCATGTTGGACTGGAATATGGGTACGTAGACTAAATGACTGGATTCAGAGGATACTTCAAGTCTACATTTACAACCTCAATGTTTTACAGCTGAGGAAAGCTGACAGTGACGATATAGACTTTCTTAGTTATCATTTGCACTTAAATTTCCTTTTGTGGAGAATTACTTTTTTATGTGTCACCTATACTATTCTTCTCGTGTCGGAGAAACTATCCTCATTTTTTTTTGTTTAATCTGTCATTTTATGCATCACATCTTATTGTTTGTATTCTACGTTAGGCCTTGCTTATTAATGTTCTATTTCTTAGTAAGTGGGTGATGATGAACCAAGACACCAGACGACTTCAGAAAGTTAGTGACGATGTTCGTGATGAATATTTGGTTTATTGTCCACGAGAACTCAGGTAGCTGCCTTTTCTCCGCAATGAACTAAATTGTTAATTGTCATTGTAGGCAATATTATCATTTAGAAAAAATTGCTATGGAAGTCTGTTTTTGCGACATGGCATGGCTAGGTTATCTAGCTTTACATATTTATTTTTATTGATTTTTTGGAGTTGAATGCTTGTTAGCCTATTACTAATTACTGATTGTTATGCTAAAATGATTGAATCCTTCTGAGCTATGATTATTAGTGAAAATTTCTTGAAAAAAAAACCTTTCTAATGAAAATCACTGATATGGTAATAGGCTTTCTGTTTCTTCTTGTACAGGCTAGCATTTCCTGAGGAGAATAATAGTAGCTCGAGGAAAATTCCTAAACTGGAAGATCCTGGTCACCATTCCAGACTGGGGCTAATGGTAAGATTTAAGAATATTAGGTTCAAAATTTTTCAATTCTTCCAGTTGTGAAAATGCTTTTTATTTCAGCCGAGGAGAGCAGATTTGGATATGAATCAGCATGTCAATAACGTCACCTACATTGGATGGGTTCTGGAGGTCTGTATGCTCATTCCTATCTTCTCCATTTCCTTTTCTTGCATGCTGCAATGCAAAAATGAGCCCCAAGTGACGATCCTTTTCTATAGGACCCGATAAATACTATAATGCTTAGAAGTAATGGTTTCTTTATGGTGATACAACATAAGGTTACATGGTCCTTATTATTACAAAGTCTATTTTTAATTTTCATAATTAATTGTCAGGAGAATGTTAACATTTAAGTTTACACTGAAAGGCTAAGAATCATGGACACGGGACATGGATATGACACAGACACGGCGATATGTCAATTTCTTAAAAACTTGGACACAGACTCGTTGGGAACATTTATTTTTTATAGAATATGTGTTAATATTGATATATTTAATGCTTCGTTGTAGATAAATTAGGTAAATATAATATAAAAAAATTAAATATAATTCACTAAAAACATACAAAGTCAATTCAATTAATGATATTTGAAGAACTTAAAGATTTTCAGGAGGATTTAGTTGGCTGTGACCATAAGAAGATGTCATCTTAGTAGTTGAGGAATGGTCAATGATTCAATGTATTAACATTAGAGTATGGAGTAGAATTTCTATTTTTTTCCTGCTTTTTAGGTTGGACTTATATGAGTTCGGTTTTAAATAGTTTCCAGAGCTATGTCCCAGCCTTATCCAAATTTTTTCGATGTTCGGATGAATTTGTGTCCAACACGGACACTATGCCTAAAATCAATTGTTCGTACGTCCTAGTTAATTTTCTTCTGTTGGGTTTAATATTGCTATTTTTCTAAAATGAAAAGAAAATAACTTGGAAGCACAGACATGGACGAATGACAATCGACATAGATATGACATTACATGGAGACAACACATCAATTAGTTTAATTTTATAAAAAGTAGGAGACGCCATGAGACACCCTAGTTCTTATATATATATTTAGATAATTTAAATATCTAAGGAAACATAATCAGTGATATATTTAGGTGGCTGACTGACAGCCTTTACCGTTTGCTTTGTAATATATTTAAATCTCGTTTCTCAGTGGCTTTTTAATCTTGTAGGCTTTTCATTACATTCAACGTTTAAGATTTTCAAGCGAGCTTTTTGATCCAATGAGCTTTTTGTCTAGGTTGCGTCCCAAATCGCCAATGTATCAGAATTACAAAATTTTCATGTCCGAGTGTGTCTTTTTCATGAGCATATTTGAGTGTCTGTGTAAGGAATGTGTCCGTGTCAGGTGCATATCTGAGTCAAACACAGGCACTTTACTACTAGTGTCGTGCTTTCTAGAATAATAAAGGCAGGAGTGGGGAGGGTATCATCATCCAAAGTTACGGCTAGATTTTTCTCTGTTTGGGTTTTCATGGAAAAAAGAAGAAATGAAAATAGTAGGAAGTAGAAAGCAGAATGAAAAGTGAAGAGTTTGGCGGCCTCGACCTGTTTCTGGGTGACGATTTCAAGTTGATTTGATCCATGAGATTCCATGTATTAACTTATGTTAACTTTCGCCATATATAATATTATTCTATGACAGAGTATGCCTCAAGAAATCATCAGTAGCTATGAACTTCAGACAATCACATTAGACTACAGACGAGAGTGCCAACAAGATGATATTGTGGATTCCCTAACGAGTGTAGAGGAAGTCGAGAACGGTGGAGAAGCAGTTTCAGAGCTCAATGGAACAAATGGTTACATTTCGAGTGACAAACAAGATAGCCGTCAGTTTCTACATCTACTAAGATTGTCAAGTGATGGACTCGAAATCAACCGAGGGCGCACCGAGTGGAGAAAGAAACAACAGAGATGAGGGTAATAGTTCTATGATCTATGTGTTTACTATTTGGGATGATTTTTACTTCTTTTGTTCCCACTTTATTACTTTCCTCCTTTCAAATTTTGCTTGAGTTTCTGTCAACTGTTGGTACTAAAACTGTTGAAGTGTGGAGTCTAGAATCAGTCTAATAGAGTCAGCAAGTTGAATATATGTACGTTTAATAGGATCATCTCTCGAAACTGTTTCATTTGTGTTGTGATGTGGAATTTGTTAGCAGGCAATTAGAACCAAGAATCTGCAGCCTTTCTGGTTTGCCTACTTGTGCAACAAACTTGTTCCCATAGTTGGCTGAATCTGCAATAATAGCAGCTTAATCAATGTCAACTATTTATTAAGACTAGTCTTTATCTAGTTTACCTTTATTCTCATTTTTCAAATGACAAATTCGTTTCATTTACTCTACTTATTGCTTCCCTTTTTCCTTATGTATTACAAGATATCTTGGTGACAAAAGAAAAAAAAAAAAATGGTAAAATACACTTTTAGTCTCTCAAGCTTGAGTTTGATGTCTATTTGGTCTCCGAAGTTTCAAAAGAGACACTTTAGTCCTTGAGGTTTAGAAAATAGTTCTAAATGGTCCTTGAATTAAGTTGACCGTTAGTTGATTAATGAAAAAATGACCTGAAAATTTCTTTTCTCCTCTCCTCCCTCTCTCACGTGACTGCACCCTACTCTCCAAAATTTTGTTTGACGGCTTTTCTCCCCTCCACTACTTGCCCGTAGTTTTTTTTTTCTTCTTTCAAACTACCCAAATGAAAAGGGAAAAGAAGCTGGAGAAGAAAAGGGGACGGAAGAGAGGAAGAGAGGAAGAGAAAAATAATTACACATACCATAATAATAATATAAATTTATTAAAATTTGCTACCTCATTAAAAAATTCACAACTTAACTATTCTATGTCATTTTTTATTAGTCAACTAACGACCAATTTAATTCAAAGATCATTTAGAACTATTTTCCAAACTTCAGGAACTAAAGTGTATTTTTTGAAGCTTTAGGGACTAAATAGACCCCAAATCTAAATATGAGGGACCACAAGTATAGTTTACCAAAAAAATAAAAAATAAAAAAAATTTACACAAATCAGAATGAAGAAGCCAAAGAAACAGAAACTCACAAAAATTTTGGGTAGCTTTGCTGCGTTTTTTCAGTGACTTTACTCGGTACATGTATGTGTCTCCCTAATTTGGTAAGCATATGCAAAGAGGAAACAAAATAAGTGATTTCAAGTCATTTAGGCTCGGTTTATTTGAAATGCCTCCAAATTTTGCATAAATTGAAAATGAGATCCACACCACAAACTCATGGGAACGATGTAAAATCTAAACATAAGATACCTCGAATTAAATAAAAAAAATCTTATTCATCTCAAGAGAAACTTAATGGTCAAACACCCAAATGAAATAATTAGTTTCAGCCGAGTAGCAAGTTTTTTTGTTATTAGACAATAGTTTATTTGCATCTTATTACAAGTAGAAAGAACCAATGAGGTCACCGATAAAAAGATAGACTCAAAATAAAAATATTTCCCAACTCAAACCAGGACTTTAAATTTTCAACCCGTATCTCTCGCATGTCTTCTCCCTAACATCACCAGGGCCCTCGTGCTCGTCGTAACCTACAAAATCTTTGGGAGTGAGTATGTGAATACTCAGTAAGCAGCCCCCACTTGAGGGGCTAAACACAAACAGCATAGTAATCAAGTCAAGTTTCATAACTCATTGCTCATATAAACATAATTGGCATGCCTAGCTCAATAACATCATACACAAGTTTTCACGATGTAAATTTCATGTTAAAACTAGGCACAACCATTCACAGGACCACCACAGTCATGCTAATATTGATTCAACGATAGAGTTGTTGACTATTGGTCTTTTGTAGACAATGCCTCAACACAACTCTCAATAACCTCGAAGCCCAATCCTTGACCATTTTACTCAAGACCTTGAAACTTTGTCTATTGGCCCTTGACCATTTATACTCAAGGTCCCAATCCCGTTGGCCCTTACCTTTTTAACTTAAGGCTCCAATGCTCACTTTACTTCTCTAACAACATTGACCCTCGACCCTTAGCACCCGAGGCCCCGATGCTGGCATAAGACTTTTTAGCCCCTGACCTTTTTAACCCAATACCTTGAAAAGTCTCTTCACCGTTCTCCACTCTTATCATAAGGGTGTCTCAAACTCAATTCACAAAAAACATCCCCACCCCACCCCTTACACGTTCTAGCCTCATAGCTTCACATCACAAAGAAGTTGCACACTTTGGGAAGAAAATTTAGTGATAAAACTAAAAACAATAACACTAAAAAGTTGCATACTTTGAGACGAAAATTTCAAGATAAGGGGAATCCTAGGGTGTTGCTTTCTTTTTAAGCTAATTTGATTTGGTAAACAATTTTAAGTCTCTTTTAAATGCTAAATTCCCAGGCTTAGAAATTCTAACAATTTAAGGTTTGCTTTCTCAAGTTCACCTATCCTCACATTCAATTAACAAGTCAATTTCTTGCAATTGTTAAGAAAATATGGCAATGGAGAGATTCTAAAATTTGCCTCAATTTAAACCTACCAATTTCATGCATAAGTTTCAAAGGCCTAGCATTCGCGTTCTAAATATTGACATACTTTTCAAGCTAAATCAATAACACAAAAACTATTTCACATTCTCATGCAAGAATATCTATGAATAACACAATTACTAGGAGGATTTAGCAATCAGAATTCAACCATAAAAAAAAAAATCAACACATCAAATTAAACTTAAAAAGTCGAACACGACAAGATTACAAGGTTTTTAGCCACACATTGGCTTTAGAATATCACAAATTTAGTTTGCAAAATAGTAACAAAAAGTAAAAAAAAGAAGGAAGAAAAACTCCTGGATCGTCTCGACGTCGTCTCCTTCGTCAAGCCACTGCTTGTGCTCTTAGTTTCCACCCGTGAACACTTGGAATAGCTCCTCGTTGTTCAGCACACTGGAAATTGACCTTCTACTCTATCTCTCAGAATTTTCTCTCCCGAAAATAGCTCCCCACTTGACCTAAAAAATAAGTTTGTTTTTATAGAAATTGTTGCAGCATCCATACGCTATGCTTCAGTATTACCAAAATACCACTGTGTTTTTAAAGAAGAGGGGAAAAGGTTTGAAGTAGCATTTCGACGCTACATCGAAAATTCATGTTCTGTCTTGCCAATTCGTAGTAGCATTGAGACGTTACTATTCCAACGTCTCAATGCTGACACCTTTTGTCTTCTGGTTACTATTTGTGCATCTCAACGCTTGCCTCTGGCGTCGAGATGTTGGATCTCGAGTTGCTCCTTGATCTTCATCATTGACTTAGCCAATTTTTGGGTTGTTTGGCTCATTTTTTGTCCCGAATAACCTCAATTCATCATTTCTCCTAGGATGTTCGATTCCTTCAGAATTTAACAAATAAAAATATCAAAATACACTTATAAAATAAAAAACCACTAAATTAGAAATCTTAAAATAACACTTTTTGAGTATTATCAGGTTCTCATGGAGACAGGGGCAGATCTACAGAGGGGCTGGGAGCACAGGCCCCAGTGAACTTTTGGAAAATCAAATATGTATATTATAATTCCTTAAAAGATTGAAAATGTACTTTTGCAGGGTGGTTTTCGTGAGAGTTGAAAACGTGTTGGTGCCCCTTGTTCGATCTCAGCAAAGTGTGCCTTTTGTGTGTATATTTAATTTTTAATTTAAAGTAAATAATAATGATAAATAGGTATAATACACCATATTTTATTTAATAAATTTAAACAACTCATAAGATAAAAATATGAAATAATGATAAATATATAATATAATAATTTTTGTTTTTAACTTATATATATACTACTTAGAGAAATGAAAAAAAAAATTATATTTTTAAAATTTTAGTTATTTTGAAAAAATTATATGCATTTAAAAATTTTAATTTTATTAAAAATCACTAAAAATTTCAAATTATATTTTATTTTAAAGTTAAATTAAAAGTTTAGTCTTGAAATTTCTTACTTGTGTCAAATCAGTCTTGAACTTTGGTTTTTGTGTTTAATAAATTCTTAAATTTTTAAAAATGTTTAATAAGTTTCTAAATTTCTAATTTCATTTGTAATAAGTTTTTGAACTTTCAATTTTTCATTTAATAGGTCTTTGACTTAATTGATATTTTTTTAAAATTCACGAACTTGTTAGACACAAAATTGAAAATATTAAATACAAAATTAAATATTCTGGAACTGACTAGATAATTTATAAAGTTTAAAGACATATTTTACACTTTAAATTTCCGATACCTATTTCACAAAATTTGAGAGTTCAAACACTACATTTGTAATTTAACCTTATTTTTAATATATTTATATAAAAAATTTGATCGTTTTTTTTTTTAACATATTTATATCAAATTATGTATATATAAATAGTCATATTTTTTTAGAATTTATACTAAAAAAAATTAATATCATATATAATAGTTTATTGTTGTAACGTCCCATTAATTTAATTCAAATTAAATGTATTATTGTTAAATTAATTAAGGACTAAGTTACGTTGATAATATTAAAGGAAAAAATAAATAAGATTTGTTTATTTTAGAAATAAGGGAATTTTATTTTTAGGAAAAGGAAAATCTAAGGAGTGATGACATTCTTGTGATTTAAATGATTTAGGGCTAGGGCTTGGAGTGAACCTTATGTTTGATAGGAACCCTAGCTACCAAACCTCTTTAGTTTTTTTTTTTCCCACAAAGAATTTCCTCCTCTTTTTCTTCTCATTTTTACACAAACTCCCCCCCCTCCCCTTCTTGAAAATCTCCCCCCTCCTTCTCGAAAATTTTCCTCTCTCACACTTGTCTCCTTCCGACATTAGCAAGTAGCAACACTCTGGCGGCGACG
>JAOANK020000022.1:7785939-7798727 GCA_026257165.2 Telfairia occidentalis | reverse complement strand
CCCCCCCCCCCCCCCCCCCCCCCCCCCCCTAAATGAATCTGGCATAAAGATGTTTTTTCGGCAATCAACAGGATATTGTGAGTACTACTGTGGTTATATTAGGAATATTAGTAAAATATTGGTGGGAGTATAATAGTAATTAGTTAGGTGTAGTTTGGTTATAAATAGTGAGAGGTAAGGAATTTAGGAATATGTCATATTTTGGGAAAGTTAGTCCATAGTGGATGGATTGTGGGAGAGATAGCCTATATTGTAATTTCTCTTTTGATAGTGCAATATATTTGGTGTGTTTTCTCAGAATTAGGATCCTAACAGATATCAAAACTGACTATCATCCAACTAGAAACAGAAAACTTCTAGAAACTGTACAGAAAACTAAAAGATTCTTCCACAAATATTCATTGCAGTTTGCACCATCTTGAAAGTAGTTAGTTTCGAGAGCTAGATTGCATTGGTTGAGTCTATATAAAGTCTCTTCTTTTAGCCCTTAGTTTTGATTGAATAGTAACTGACTATATACTTCCTTATCTGAGAAGCCACATCCTGCTATTAGCCATGATAGGTTCAATACTAGATATTCAAGGAACAGTTACATAGAAGCATGTAAAACCGCTTCTTTAATGTCGATAGTTAAACATCAAATAGTGAGTTCAAATCAGCTACTCATGTATACAAGTAGTAATGATAAATGATGGCCAAAAACATACAATGCACATAATAAAATTAAATCAAGGTCTCGTAAGTTTACCATTGGTACTCCTAAAGCCTTAAGATCTTCATCACCCATGTGTACAAGCGCTGTCATATCAACCTATATGAACGAAAATTGAAGTTATAATTAGTTCAGGGAAGCTCGGCTAAAAGCTTGAAAAGGGAACATTTTACAATACATAAAAACATAAGATTTTCATACTTCCTCGGCTTGAAATGTAATGGAATATTTTTCAAGGCCCAAGGACTGTAGGAAGTCATCCACTGATGTATCGCTCTGCATCAAAATTCATGTTAATCAAGAAAAGAAAGATTAAATAAACGAAATATCTGACTATCAATTGTTTACATGGTTACTTGGCCCATCAACTACAACAAAAGGTCACTTATTCTAAGTTTGATTACTATGAGTCTAGGACAGCAACCAGTAAGCTCATTTAAAATTTAATTCAACTTAAAATGTCAACATATAACACGCATTTGGCCTACAGATAGAATGCCTGTTCAATTCATTAGCAAAGCACTAAGGCACAGGGATTCAGGGATATGTAGACCCCATACCAGATGCACTAATTTGAATATCATGAAGGATGCGGGTTACACCAAGAGAATTCAATGCCAATGAAGCAAAAAGTAAATATAAGAAAAGGGTTTACTTTAACATATAACTTCCTCCTGAAGTCTTCACAAGGAATGTCACGACCAAAAAAATTAGTTTCACGGATAAGGAAGTTTCCAGGTATGAAATTGAATACTACAACAACGACCAACCTCCATCATGTGTTTGGCAGAATGCATATTTCAACTTTGCATCACCCTTTTTTCCCAGAAAGTCTATGCCCTCCCTAGGGCCCAGACTCTAGAGACATCAAGAGTTTTGCTTATTAAGCTCACCCTAAGATTCGAACCTACAACCTCTAGGTAGGTATTACTCGAGTTCATAGGTCTTAACCAACGAGGGCCCCTTAGAGGCAATGTGCATCAAACTTCAAAATACAAACAATACAAAATGATATAAAAAGGAATAAAGTTTCTTGCCTTCTGAGCAGTCTTTTTTCTAGTAGCAGGGTTGGCTACAACTTTTTGAGTGGTTGAAGGGCGAGCTTCAACAGAATCATTTTTTCTGGTTGTTTTTGTAATTTCCAATTTTGGTTTTACTCATAGGTCTTAACCAACGAGGCCCCCTTAGAGGCAATGTGCATCAAACTTCAAAATACAAACAATACAAAATGATATAAAAAGGAATAAAGTTTCTTGCCTTCTGAGCAGTCTTTTTTCTAGTAGCTGGGTTGGCTACAGCTTTTTGAGTGGTTGAAGGACGAGCTTCAACACAATCATTTTTTCTGGTTGTTTTTGTAACTTCCAATTTCGGTTTTGGTGGATCAGTATTCACAGTTTGTGGCTTCATTGTGCCAGATAACTTTTCACGTAGGTCCCGCACTCCTGAAAAAGATGCATTTCCACTTTGGTGTAGACTTTTCTTTTGGAGCTTCAAGCGAAGATCTCGAGCACCAACTTTGCGATCTTTAAAGCCATTAGAACATAGTCAAGAGCTTATCAGTGGATTAGAACCATCTAAAAAAAACGGTTTTTAGATGTGTGATACAATTACACCCAATTCATACTTGAAGTTTGAGGTTCATCATCCTCATAGAGATCATGCTCCCACTTGTCATCTTGCCTCTGCCTGGAATGTACATGGTATGGGTGTAATATGATGAATACAAAACCCTCAATAAACAATAACATGTAGATCATCAACTGTGCAGTTAACAAGAGAATAAAATATTCTCATAATAAAGGGATACAATATTGATGACTGTCCACAACATCAATAAGACAACACAACTTCAGAGAACCAGAAGTCTAAACTTAAAAAGACAGTTCACTCACATCACATGTTGCCATCCTACTTCAAAAATGAAACCAACAAGACAACATGCATTTAAAAAACTATGAAAGAAAGCTCACAAGTAAGCACCAAATATCAGAAAAGTCTCAACGATCTTCAAATACTACAGAAAATAATCTATGTTAGTATCACATTTGACTTCTTCTTCCATAGAAAATGAGACTTTCAGTTAGAAGCTAGGAGACTATAAGAAATTATGAAAGGAAGTTCCCAGAGAACTAGAGGGGTAAATAACTAAATGTAAAGCCACAAAGAATCGAATAAACCGGGTCAGTTTAATTGCTATGGTTAATAAGGATTGGTTAATTCTATTAACCATAACAATTAAACTGACTCAGTTGAATTTGAACCAATCCTTATTAAGTTATTAAACATAACAATTAATTCTATTATATATTATATATAAGTGAAAACAGCGAATATCTTGGTGGATTTTAATTTTCATTGTCTAAGTTGGTTTTTTAATTGCCTGCCCACTACAACCAAACTTCTTTTCCTGTGAGCAGAGCAGTCAGTTTGACTTATAAGGAAAGTGCATTCAACATATTCCTTCCTTCCTAAATCAAAGTTGTTTTTAGCCAAAAACCAAGCTAACTGAACCACTTATACCCTATAGAAGCATCAAATAAGCATAACAGCCGTATCTCAAGATCTTATACCAATGAAATATGCTAGCATCCACCAAGTTAGTTTTCAGCAATAATTCAAATTACACATTAAACCTACATAACAAATGTGTAACAAAGCTTTAGCATAATTTTGGAACTTCTGTGTTAGGGCCCCCATCGTGAATACTGTAAGGTTTTCCCCTTGATTTAACACTTCAGCAAATAATAAAACAGACTCAAATAGCCTTGAACAAGGATTTAATACTTCAGCAATACTATTCAAAGGCAGATAATCAAACACACACACAAAATGGGATAAGTTTCAGAGTAACAGAGTAACAGAACAAAAGTAAAACGACTAGATGGTTCCAAAATATCAGAACAACAAAATAAGAACAAAGGCAAATCTTCTAGCTTTAATTCGAGAGTGCTGGCAACCCTCCACCTCCGCAACTGCTGCTAAGCCAAAAACCCTTCGTGCCCCCTTCTCACTTCCCTCCTCCCATTTAAATCTTCAATCTTCATTAATTGCCAACGGTACGCAGCTGATAATTCCCTTTTTTGCCCCTCCTAGAATATGTATTAATTATTGGCGGCCTCACAAATACTTATTCTAGAGAGAGCAGAAGTGGAAAAACAAACCCCTGACAGTTATCTAGTAGGTCGCGTTGTATGTTGGATGTCATTTGGGGAGCAGCATGATGGATCTTTTTAGGGGAGGAGGAAGGACTGTAGGAGGGGATCATCGTTTGGAAAAGGAATTCAGAGACAAGTCTGAAGAAAAAGAGTTGCCAGCTCTCTTGAATAGCTGGGCATTTTGAATTGTTATTTTCTTATGTTTTTTGTTAAGACTGAAAACTTACTCTTTTAGTCTTTCTTTTTGGGATTATTGTGTGTTGCTGGTTTGTAATTTTTTTTTTTCTTTTGGAGAAATCATTATGATATTAATGGAATTTGTAAGGAGTTTTGTTACAAATTGGTATCGGAGCACAGCATCCTCAGGAGGTTAAGCAAGATGGCTCAAAAAAGGTTAGAAGAACAGATGAAAGACATGGAGGAAAATCGTTGAGATGAGAGGAACGATGCAGCAAATCAACTAGAACCTCGAACAGCCAATAGCGGAGGCCAAGGACGGCTTTCAATGGGAGAAAAGCCCAGGCATGCAGTTACGATGCTGGTTTCAGAACTCTTAAGCGGAAAGTTTCAGGTGCACTCTCCAACCAGACAAGATGGGGTACAGAAGGGTTAGTTACCCAAAATTAGGGAAGAATCTATGGTTCAGAAAATGGCAAACGAAGGGGAGTCATCTCTTCACAAGAGTGACAAGATACCAACCGATCAGAGTAAATTCAAGAATATGCATTTTCTCTGGGAAGGACCTGACGCTTGGTTATTTAGAGCTAAACGCTATTTCGAAATCCCAAGCTAACGAAATCAAAGAAGGTGACTGTGTCTGTGGTGAGCTTCGACGACGTGGCCCTATCGTGGTATCATTGGGCGGAGAATCGTCCGTCGTTCTAAGATTGGAAGGATTTGAAGAAACGAATTTTCGAACAATTTCGACCATTGCAAAAAGTGAGCTTGTGTGCGTGATTCTTTGCCGTAAGGCAGGACATGATGGTGGCGGAGTTCTAGAAGGAGTTTGAAGCACTAGCGACGCCAAATGAAGTGCTAGAAATTATTAGGTCGAAGGTGTTGAGTAGGGAGCCCGTTCGGCTGGAAAGGGTGATGAAACGGCCTAATTGATTGAAGATAGGAACAAAGCCATTTTGGCAACCCAAGATCCGCACCCCAACTACACAAGGAATTAAACAAGCAAGCCCAATGCTAATCACGTGGGTCAAGCCACCCAAAGCAAGGAGGGCGAAAAGGGAACTGACCCAATAGCCACACGAGTCGAGTGACCCTTACACGCAATGAATTCCCCTTGAAAAGGTTAAGGGATTTTGAATACCAGGCAAAAAGGGAGGAGTTATGCTTTAAGTGCAACGAAAAATTTTCAGCAAGACACTGCTGTAAGAACAAGGAGCTTCGGATCATGATAGCCAACAACAAGAAGAAATTGAGGTGGGGAACGAAGCTCCTGGCGAGGAAGGAGTGGAAATTTAGATGGCAGAGGTTGCGGATTAGGTTGAGCTAGCCCTAAACTCTATGATAGGGTTCACTAGCCCAGGGACTAAAATTGCAAGCAAAGATGGAAGAAATAGAGGTGATAGTACTGATCGACTGTGGAGCAATGCATAACTTCATATCGAACAGCCTAGCAAATTTCCTGAATCTAACAAGGTCAGAGACGGCGAACTACGACGTCGTGATGGAAATGGGCGTAGCACAAAAGGGTAAAGGGGTGTATAAAGCAATGATACTAAGCCTTCCGGGCTTAACCATCCAAGAAGATTTCTTGCCCTTGGACTTGGGGGAGTGGATGTAGTTTTGGCCCTTCTGGGTATGCAATGGTTGAGGAAGATGGGATATATGGAAGTCAACTAGATGGCGCTTACCATGTCCTTCAACTTTGGGGGAGAGCAATTCATGCTAAAGGGGACCCTACTTTGACTAAAGCAGAGGTGTCGCTGAAGATGTTGTATCAAACGTGGAAGCCACAAGACCAAGGGGTCTTGGTTGAGTTTAAAGGGCTCGAGCTGGATAAATGAGACCAAAGTCTGGAGATACAACTACCACTTGAACTTGAAGACTTATTGGCAGAGTATGTAGGTGTGTTCGAACCCCTTGTGGGGTTGCCTCCAACACCGATCATCAGATATAGTTAAAGGATGGGGGCAGAGGCAGTCAACGTTAGACCATATAAGCATTCCCACTTACGTAAGATAGAGATTGAGAAGTTAATTGAGGAAATGCTAACTTCAGGAATCATCTGGCCAAGTAGAAGTCTATATTCAAGCCTCGTATTATTAGTGAAGAAGAAAGATGGAAGCTAGTGATTTTGTATGGACTACCAAGCCCTCAACCAAGTGACAGTACCTAACAAGTACCCAATTTCGGTGATTGAGGAACTACTTGATGAGCTAAGTGGATCAACGATCTATTCCAAGGTAGACATTAAATCAGGCTATCACCAAATAAGAATGCACGAGGGGAACATAGGTAAGACTGCTTTTAGAACTCATGTAGACACTTCGAGTTCCTAGTAATGCCTTTTGGGTTTACAAATGCTACAACGACCTTCCAAGCCTTGATGAACCAGATATTTTGGCCTTTTCTCCAGAGGTTTATTTTAGTTTTCTTTGATGATATCCTAGTCTACAGCCCAGATATGAGCACACACATTCGCCAATTGACGATGGTGTTCAATATACTGCAAGACAACTCTCTACATGCCAATCTCAAGAAGTGCCAATTCGGGCAGGAGAGAATAGAATACTTGGGGCATTGGGTGTCTTCAGAGGGGGTAGAAACTGATGGGGAGAAGATCAAGGCTATGCTTGAATGGCCAATTTCCACTACTTTGAAAGAGTTGCGGGTTTCTTGGGACTTATTGGCTATTACAGAAGATTCGAATCCAACTATGGGTCAATGGCCACCCCCTAACTCAATTGCTTATAGAAAGATTCATTCACATAGACAGAGGCGACTACAAAAACGTTCAATCATCGAAAAAATGCTATGGTGCCCCTGCTAGTTCTTGCATTACCGGATTTCAATCTTCCTTTGAGGTAGAAACAGACGCTTCAAGGATTAGATTGGGGGTAGTGTATCCCAACAACAAAGGCCTATTGTAAACTTCAGTCAGACACTTTCTGACGTAGCTCGATTGAAGTCAATCTATGAATGAGAACTGATGGCTATTGTTTTTTCAATACAATGATGGCGACATTGCCTACTATGCCAGAGGTTTGTGGTGAAAACGAATCAAAGGGCCCTTAAATATCAATTAGAACAATGCTGAGGTGCAGCCAGAATTTCAAAAATGGGTAACGAAGCTATTAGGACATGACTTCAAAATCCAATATCGTCTTGGATTGGAGATTAAGCAGGCAGATACTTTGTCCCGTGCCACACCCACTGTTCATTTGGTTACCTTGACAGTACCTTCCATTGTCAATGTTGAGGTGGTAAAAACAGAGGTAAACAACGATCCCCAATTGCAAAAGATCGTCAGAGAGCTACAGTCTGATCTTGACTCTGTTCCTAAGTTCACGTTACAGCCGGGGAACCTTTTATACAAGGGTCAATTGGTGTTAGCTTCGAGTTCGTCTCTGCTGCCTTTGATCCTTCACACATTCCATGATTCTGTGCTGGGAG
The DNA here is from genome assembly GCA_026257165.2 of Telfairia occidentalis. Lineage (NCBI taxonomy): Eukaryota > Viridiplantae > Streptophyta > Magnoliopsida > Cucurbitales > Cucurbitaceae > Telfairia > Telfairia occidentalis. The sequence continues at coordinate 7,791,233 of JAOANK020000022.1, read as the reverse complement.
GGCATTCAGGATTCCTGAGGACTTACAAATGGCTAAGAGGAGAGCTATACTAAATGAAAGTGAATATAAAGAAATAAGTTGAACAATGTGTCATATGCCAAAGAAATAAGTCCTCAGCTCTATCCTCGTTGGGCTGCTGCAGCCGTTACCTGCTCCCGATCGTATTTGGGAAGACGTGACCATGGATTTCATCAAAGAGCTAGCGAGGTCAGTAAGAGGAGATACCATACTAGTTGTCATGGACGTGCTTAACAAATATGGGCATTTCATCACTGTAACTCACCTGTTCTCAGCTAAAGAGATTGCATCTATTTTTATCAAGAAGGTAGTCAAGCTCCATAGGTTTCCAAGACTAATAATATTAGACCAAGACAATACATTCTGTATTCATAAGCCAATTCTAGAAGGAACTATTCAAACTACTGGGCACCCAACTCAGGATGAGTACAACATACCATCCCCAGATAGATGGACAATCAAAGATAGTCAATAAATGTGGACAGACCTACTTACATTGTTTTGTGGAGAGAAACCCAAGAGTTAGAGTCAGTGGCTACCTTGGCTACCTTGGGAAAAATACTAGTACAACACCACATTTCACATCTCCATCAATACGACTCCTTTCCACATTGTCTACAGAAGGCCAGGCCCCCACTCCTTTGATTTCATATGGAGAGTGCAAAACAATGTACAACAGCTTGGAGCAGCAACTGATGAAAAGGGATGCAACCCTAGCTAATCTGAAGCCTCATCTTACATTTGCACAAGATCGAATGAAGAAATTTGCAGATAGTAAGACGGCGAGAGGTGGAATTCAACATTGGGGATCAAGTCTAGTTGAAAATAGACAATGGCCAAACGCCATTGCGAGAAGTTATCTCCAAGGTTCTATGGACCAAACATGGTGCTAGAAAGAGTGGGCCAAGTTGCATACAAGCTTCAGCTGCCTCAAGGAAAAACAATTTATGGTATCTTTTCACGTACCGCAGTTAAAAAACGTGGGGGAGCAAAGCTTGGTACAAACAGATTCCATACTCCTAACAGAAACATATGAGTGGCTAGTCGAACCATAGAATGTGTTAGGGGTGCAATGGAATGCTGACTCCTTAGAAACATAGTAGCTAGTGCAATGGCAAGGTCTTCCCGAATGTGAGGCGATGTGGGAATCTGCAGTGCTCATCCAACAACAATTCCTTGATCAGCATCTTGAGGACAACGTGACTATGCAAACCAGGGGTATTGTTAGGCCCCCCTCGTGAATACTTATTCTAAAAAGGGCAAGAGTGAAAAACAACCCCTGACAGTCAGTTAGTGGGTTGCGTTAGTAGCGTGATGGATCTTTTTAGGAGAGGAGGACGGGTTGTAGGAGGGGATCATCTCTTGGAAAAGAATTCAGAAACATGTCGGAAGGAGAGTTGCCAACTCTCTCGGATAGCTAGGCCTTTGAATTTGTATTTCCTTATGTTTGTTAAGACTGAAAACTTATTCTGTTAGTCTTTCTTTTTGGGATTACTGTGTGTGGCTGGTTTGTAATATATTTTTTTTGTGAAGGAATCGTTTGATATTAATAGAAGTCTCCTTACATTCTGCTCAGATAAAAAGCGAGACTTAAGATAGGAAACTACAGAAAATCGTGAAACCAAAACAACAGACTCACAGCCATAACTAAAGCACTAAAGATGAGTGATGACCTAATGTAACCAAATAATCCTCACTGTTACATGGAAGTTGTAACAGCTCAAGCTGCTTTAAGGACAAACAAATCTACGAAATTCTGAAAAACAATTCGAACGAGAAGAACCGCAAAGTTACAACACAAACGTACTGCACCTTCACTCTTAAGTAAAATCGCGGAAACTAGCAAGTGCTACCGCAGAGAAAGCCCACAACCATAATGTCTAACCTTTCGATTCCACCATATTACTAAAACTTGAGAATATCACAAGCTACGGTAAGAATTCCAAAAAGTAATTACTTCCTACATCTAAAAAGTTTTCCAAAATTCCAAACAAATGCGGGGAAAGAAAACGAACCTCTTCCCAGTGATCGGCCGGTGGCGGAGAGATAGCTCAGAAGAATTTCCATTGAGGCGGTCCTTTATAGACCTATGGGTCTCGGCCTCCAATCGATCAGCATACATCTTTAGAACTACACGAGAGACGAACAACTCAACCCTAACCCTAAATCCTCCTGGAGGAAAATCTGGCGCAGGTCTGTTCGTACAGATTTCAAAAACTGTTCGAAGGCTGAAGAAATCGAAAGAGTGAGAGGGATAGAGCGGGGGGGAACTGCAGTTTTGGGGATGCAAGAAAAGGAAGCTCCTATTGGTTTGTTTTGTGTTTCCTTGGTTGCAAAATTCAACCTCTTGTCTTCCAAGGAATTGCAGTCCAATTCGTATCTGAAATGTTTGCTTTTTAATCCCTATTTCTTAATTTCACACTGAATCAACATTAATATTTTTTTATATTGATAGACGCAATAAATTTAAATTATTTACTTTAAAAATTATGAAATTAGTTTTAATTTAAACTTTTTAATGACAGTAATTAATTAGAATGAACATTAACTTCTTGTTTTAAAAATTTTGACTTATATACTTCAACGGCTTTTTATTAAAAGTACTGAAAAAAAACGTTTTTTTATTAAAAAAATTCTACTTTATTTTAAAATAATAATTATTGTTCAATTTTAATTAGACTATATTTCTGCTTCTAGCAAGAGTTAAGATAAGCCTTCGAAACAAATAAATAAAAGATGGGAAGAAAGATGATCTAACCAACAGGTTGGATTGATAAGACCTTTGAATTCACCATTTATAATGATGGAGAAAGAAACAAATTTCACACAATTAATAATAAGATTAACCCATTTTTAATTAAAGCATAGTTTTAGAAGCATACCTTCTAGAAAGCATCATCCAACTCTATTGTATGCTTTGCTCATATCTAGTTTAAGGACAATAAAACATTTCTTGTTGTTAATTTTCTTTTTAATGAAATTTAGACATTTGTGAGCGATTATTATATTGTTAGTAATGGCTCTTTTTGGAACAAAAGCTGAATGAGCAAGAAAAATGATGTCATTTAACACAATCTTTAATCTATTAGCAAGGATTTTTTAGACTAGTTACATTGCAAAGACTTGATCTAAAGTCCGATATTTTTATGGCTTTCTTTACCTTTGATATTAGACCAATGTTCTTCCCGATAACATTTTAAGGCAGCCTTCTATTGTGTTTTGACCAACAATGCTCCAACATTTTTTTTATTATTATTATTAAAAAGAGCATAAAAGTCATCTGGGGCTGGAGCTTTTGTTGAGTACATTTGTTTTAAAGATTGTTCTCTCTTCCTTAGAGAAAGGAGCTAAAAGAGTAGAGTTCATCTCATCCGTTACTTTCCTTTGAACTTGTTTGAAGACTGTGTTTAAATTTGCATAGGAAGGATAAGAGGAATTAAAGATATTAGTAAAATAATTAATAAAAGTATATTCAATTCCAGCTGGATCCTCATGCCATAGTCCTGAATCATCCATGATTTTATTAATTTCATTCCTTTTTCTCCTGTGTTTTTATCACCACTCTTCAATCTATTTTCAAAGTGTATAATGGCCTCAAAGTCTAATGGGCTTTAAAATCTTTAAATATTGTATAGATTAATAAAAAGTCAAAATTTTTCAACTACATGATTTTCACAATAACATAAAAGCTAAGATGACATACATTGAATCATGACGTTGATTCGGTAGAACAATTCTTGATGATAGTGTTTCTCTCTCTTAGTATTCTTTAATGCTTTATTAGTCGTTCTTGATGGAGAGAAATACTACTTGATCAAGCAGAGAGAGAACCTATCCCTAGAGTTTTTATATTTATATATACACCTTCTATCATATCGTGAATTAGGGAAATTACATTTTAATTAATTGGCCCACTAACATGGGCCAACAATATTATTGGAATAAATGTACATAGGTCACATTAATAATAATATTAAATTTTAAAATTTAACATTCTCTCACTTGGCTCATATGACATTATTTTCCATATTTGATTAATAAACATAATGCGCATAGTAGAAGATAAATTTATCTTCATATCATAATATCAATGTTAAGTAAAGAAACTAATAAGAATCATGATGGTCCTACATCATAGCATCGACGTAATTCCTTCGATGTATCACGAAATCAGTTCTTCACCTAACATTACCTATAATAAAGGTATTCAATAATGGTCCAACAATAAGTTCTTGTTAAAGATAAGATCCTGTTTGATTTACGTAATTCATTTATGTATATATCGGTCATACAAAACAAGAGTCATAAAAGAAATCATAAACAATAAATAAATGAGCTCAAAGTGTCAAATAACGTAATCATAATATCATAATGGTATCCATTAATGCCCATAAGTTCGACATGTTCCTTGTATGTCTTAGGTGGCAATCCTTTCGTAAGTGGATCCGGAATCATAAGGTTAGTGATAATCAATTGACACTCTTTGTTTCTGAACATCTTCTTTTTACGACAAAATATTTAAAATTTCATGAGTTTGGCACATTCTAAATACATGCCATTTTTCAAAAAGAAGATTGTTGTGGTTACAATAATTTTCAGCGACTTGACATTATTATCGACAATTCTAATCCTAAAATAAAGTTCTACAACCATAAACTATGAATTGTAACCTCAAAGCATGCTACAAATTAGCTTCCACAGTGAATGCAGCGATAATAGACTGCTTCACACTTTTCTTGAAATTGTTCCTCTAGCTAATAGGAACAAATAGGCAATGTAGATTTTCATGTATCCACACATCCAGCATAATCTAAATCTATTTAATCACCTCAAGATGATCAAATCTTCTTTAAGTAAGCATATAATTTTTCGTTCTTTGTAGATATAATAACATTTTCTTTGCAACTTTCCAATGATTCATTCCTTGATTACTTTGACACTTGCCCAACATACTGATAACAGAAACTGATATCTAGTTTGGTACAAGTCTGTGAAATATTAAGCTTCCAACAAAAGATGCACAAGGAATGTTTTTCATTTGATTGTGTTCCAATTCATTCTTTAGATATTGAATGAGACTAAACTTATCTCCCTTCTGAATTGGAACAACACTTGAAGAGCATTGATTCATCTTAATCTCTCCATAACTTTATTGATATATGCTTTCGGAGACAATCTTAACAATTCATGTGTTCTATTACGAAATATTTCTATTTCAATCACATAGGATGTCTCACCCATATCTTTCATTTCAAAGTTTTTAGAGAGAAATTATT
>JAOANK020000022.1:7750488-7768922 GCA_026257165.2 Telfairia occidentalis | reverse complement strand
CACTATGCATACAAGATTTAACATTTAATTTAAACATACATTCATAATGCATAATAAATTAAATAAAGCTAAAATGGTTTGATTTTGGCATCACCAGCACACAAGAAGCTAATTATTACAATAATAATATTGATCATGTGCTTGAAACGACCCGAGCCGACCTGAACCTAGGTGGAAAGGCTTGAACTGAACTTTAAATGGCCAAAAGCACGTTGAACCGACTGCATAAGGGTTGAACCGAACTAGAGACCACCAAACGAACCGCCTGGCGCGCGCACGTGTTTTCTAGGTTTGAATCGCAGCATTGAGACGCTGGTCTACGACATGTCAATTCTGCCTGGGCAGTAAACCTACTCTATTCTGCAGCAGCATGAGTTTTGGCTCCAAATCTCCAAATTATAGCCTAATTTCAACTCTAAATGACTCCAAATGAATACAGACCCTTAATCACACATTAAGGCCCTTACATTACAGAGAAATTACAATTAATTTCAACAAATGAAACCTTAAAAGGAGGCCAAACTTAGAAAATCCCATTTTAAGACCATTCACCATTCATCTCATGAATTAAACCCCACCAAAGCGAATTGAGTGCAATTAGCATGCTCTGATACCAATTGAAGGATGTATCAACATACATTTGCAGCAAAATAGGATCATATGCACTCAAATAAGCTTAATTAAAAGGACAAAATCATGCTTAAAATGGGAGAAAACAGAGAACTAGCAAACTTACCTTTCTAACTCAAATTCTCCTCCTATCTTCGGTGGATTGGATCACGAACGAGTTTCGGACCACCATTAGTGTCTTCTCAGCTATTCTCTGTCCTTGGAATGGGATGGTGGGATCCCTTGATTGGTGAAAATGGGAGAGAAAAGATGACGATTGGTGTTTTAGTTCAACACTTGAACTCTAGAATTTGGGAGCAAAATCAATCACTTCATCAATCAATTCATGCACGAATTTAACTCCAATTTATAGACCAATTCATGCACAACTACCTCACCCTTAATTGCCACTCAATCATGGTGAGTTAGCATTCAAATTGGAGGAGGTAATGGATGAAGAAAAAAAGAAGGAAAATGGAAAATCATCATTTTCCATTTTCTTTCTTTTTTCTTTTTTTTTTCTTTTTTTTTTCATTTTTATTTTCTAATTTTAATTTCATAAATTAAAATAAAATAAAATAATCCTGATTTAAATTAAAACAATTTTAATTTAAATTAAATTATTTTTTTATCAAATAATAAAATAATATTATTTACCACCGATCCCAATTTTCGAAAAAACTATTTTTCTGAATATGAATCTCTATTCATATATACAACATTTAAATCTCATTTAAATGTTATTTTCAATTCCCCAAGATCATTTAATTTGTAATCAAAAGTCAATAGGTTAAATATATCATATATATTTAACATTCTCCCGAAACCGAATTTGACCACTTCAAATTCATTCACCACACTGTTCCAAGGTGTTATGGGATATGAGCTAGCGAGGGACCCAATGGACGTATAGATCATGAGCTCCAACGATCCGAGATCAACTTACCAAACTCTTTGACCTAGCTTACCAACATTCGTTAACTAACAGGTCACTCCATTAAAGCTCGTAGCTGCACTCTCCTCACTATAGATATATTTGTGTCCATTTGATATAACCATGATCAATAAGTCGACCCTTCACAGGTTGTTCGTAATCTCAGTTGGGTCAAATACCGTTATACGCCTGAGTTACCTATGGTTCCTTAAGTACCACTAACCTTCTAATGAACAACTAGTTTGTGGTCCAACCATCAAACCAAACTCCCTCTTGGGGCCAATGAGCGTGTGAGGCCCCTTCGTTCAAGACACAGATCATCAGTTAAGGGAACAACCTTTCTACTATCCCTCAAGTCGGTAGGAGTGAATTCCATTCTACAGGACTATGTCCCTATCTATCTACTTGGTCTTACCCCTGAAATGGGAAGCATATTGAGCAGGCGCTGTTGGGCCTCTCTCACCCATGCAGATCAAAGGATAAACCTGAATAAACAAGAGTTCATAGTTAGCTCAGGATTAAGATCGAGTTACCTAGGTCATTAGTTTGAAATTAGTCAGTGTTTTCAGTGAACAGCGTTATAAAGAAATAGTGACTATTTCGTGGTCCAATCTTATGCAAACTCATTGCATAGAACACCCCCACTTGCATGTCTCCACATGAATGATTCACAATCACATCGTTTGTATCATATACAAAGTGGGTCACGTTCTATAGTGTCCCCAAGGAAAGGTACCCAGCCTAACCCGTATACTATGGACCGTTTTGGCTATTTACTTAAACTTGGTCCACTTTTATGTCTCCACATAAAGTTTAAGTATTCATATTATATCCATGGGTTCTTATTTTATTGTATTTATGGAGTTATACTTAATTCAATAAAAACTTTACGAAATAACTTCAATAACTACTTTATTGATGATAGAATATGTTTACATGCCAATGAGTTTTAGGACATAAAAACCCAACAACTTGTCCTAATCATGTTTGAAGCTTACAAACGGCTCTTTATGCTTTGAAACAGAGTCCTCGAGAGCTTTGTTTTTGAAGTTGAGCTCATGTCTTTTACAGTGGAGTTTCTTTTGGCTTCAAATCAGAAATACTTCCATGTTTATTTTTCTTGATTCTACTTCATTGGTTATTTTTTATATATATGTTGATGACATACTTGTTACTGGAAATGACTCTGACAAGATTCAGTACTTCATTTGCACTCGCAATGATTATTTTTTGTTGAAGGATTTTGGAGATATCATTTATTTTCTCGGTATTCAGGTTACACATATTCCAAGTGTTTGTTATATGTCGTAGGCCAAGTATATTGCAGATTTGCTAAGGCGGGCTGATATGATGGTCAGCTTCTTCCTGATCAGACTCCCTACCAGCACTTTGTTGGTGCATTTCATTATTGTACACTCACTCAACCTGACTTCAACTAACCAGTTAATAAGTTGTGCCAATTTTTACATGCTTTAACCACCAATCATTGGCAAGCTTTTAACGTCTACTCAGGTACGTGAAAAACACTCTACATCCTTGTCTTTATTATAGTAAATCTCCACATCAGATTCTCACTTGTTTGTGGATGCTGATTGGGCTAGTTGCTCTAATGAATGACAAAGCATTAGTGGTTTCTATATGTTTTTTGCCGTAATCTTATCTCATGGTGCTCTTCCAAGCAGAAGACAATCTCCTACTCTATTGCTAAATGTGAATATCGAGGTATGTTGAATGCGCTTGGTAATCTAATATGGGTTGAATCGGTACTTAAGAAGATCATTTTTCCTTGTTTGTCTTTGCCTTTGCTTTTGTGTGATGGCATTAGTGCCACATACCTTGCTGCTGATCATGTTATGCACAATTGTACCAAGCACAATGAAATTGACCATCACTTTATACCTAAATGTGTAGCTCGAAAGTAGTTTGTAGTGGCTTTGTTCCTTTTGATGATAAACTTGTAGATATCATGACAAAGACTTTACCTTCTCCTCGTTTTAGCAGTCTTCGAACAAAACTCATTGTTGTTCTTCTACCTATTTGCTTGAGGGGGGATGTTAGATTAAATAATAACTTATGGTTTATTTCCAGTCTTTTCTTTGTATTTCTTCTATTGTACGTTGATACGTGTATTGTCTTTTTACTATATAATATTTCACTGTAGCCTCAAATTGGGTGCGGAGTGCTCTTTCCCATTTTTTGTGTGTGTCCATACTATACCCTACAAGTATTTTCACTTACTTACCAAATCTTCGATCTCACAAACTCTTCGATTTACCTTCCAATTCAATTTCTCTAGTTTTTTGCTCTTTCTTTCTCCCCTTTATCTCATTTTTGTTCCCTTCAAACTATTTCCTTATTTCATTTTTCTATTAATTATTCCCTTTTTTAGCCACACATCATTGTGTATAAAATGTACACCACCCTCATACACGTGCCCCCTACAGTATGCCTCTAAATTTCAGTTTTTTTTTTCTTTTTCTTATGTTCTTTCTTCTTTCTATTTTTTAACATTACCAATAAGCCCTTTCATTTTATTTTATTTAGAAAGTTTTATTTGTTATTTTTGGGTCAATAGCAAGAATAGCAAAAACATCCTTAAATTTTTAAATCTAATTATGATTTTTAAAATTTTGTCATGATAGTTTTAATATTTACTTGTATAATCCAGATACATATGAAGATTATACAAAATTGAAATTAACTTTATACAAGAGATTGAATTTACAGGAATTTACAGAAATAATACTTAAAATTTAAAAGGAAATATTTTTTTTCCTTATTAATTGCCAAATGCAAATAACAATGATTTTTATACCTTTTTTTTTTTAACTAAATTATACATTTTGTATTTTGATACATAGTCTTCTTTGCGAAGGCTAAGTTTTTTTTATGTCACCTCATCACCTTGGTTATGAAGAGGGTTGTTATTCCATCAACGTATGTTCTACATATCTAGGAATGGGTCATACTCGTCTTCTTCGTCTTGAACTGCTAATGTTGGCTGGGTTAAAGGGCCTGCTCCATCATTATCTGAAGATGTACTCTTCTCGGAGATTGTAGCCTCTAGGATTTGTTGAAACTCAACGTCTGTTGTCGTATGAGCTAGCCTTGCCAAGAATTTGCTCTTTGTATTGAGGAATTCCTGGTTCTTCTTGATAGGTACATCTTGCAAGTAACTGTTGTCTGCGAACCATGCTTTGAAAGCCATTAGACCTACCTGGTCTCTGGAAACATTTTGCCACCATTTGATTTTGATGACTTTTGCTAAGCTTTTGTAATGAGGTTTAGATTCTATTTAGAAATTCTAGCTCATAATCCAAGGAATCTGGAAGTATAAGCAGAATCTCATGGACCAGTGGAAGGAGTTTTTGTAGATCGTCCTACAAAAAGGATAGTAGGACTCCTGAAGAGGAGTTGGAAGAATTTTTGTTTGTTAGACCAAATGTGTACAACCATTCTATGAACCATAACAAGAAGTGTGTCTACTAAGCATTAGGGCAAAAGTGGATGAACCAAGAATGGTCCTTGGGAGTATGCCAGAACACAATACACCATGCTTGGCAACAATCTTTGTAACTATAGGTTTGTGGAATAAAGTTTTTGGAAAAGGATTTCTCAATGAAAAGATTATGATTCCACTGAGTTAGATTTAGGACTTTTAAAATTTTGAATTTTGAATAAGTAATTCTAGATGAATCATTTTTGTTTGAAATATGGGTTATCGTGATTGACTTTGTGTCTACGAGGACAAACTCAGAAAAAGTTTTTATATGGGTTTTTTGGGAGAAACAAGAACGTTTTTGGAAACATTCCTATGACTGTTTTAGAAAGACTTACTGATCCAAATTCTAGTTCTATGATTTGGTCATGAATAATACCTAGTTTGTCGATGTAGGCTGCTACCTCTAGTCTGGGTTGAAAACGACGTTCTGGTTGAACGACGGTTGAGTATGTATTTGGAGCAATTGGCCTTGGTGGTGTCACCGAAGAAAGAGAGACAGAAGGCCTCATTTGATCAACTCCGCCTGAAGGGAAAATTAAAAGGCAAAAGGCCTCGGTGGAGTAGGAGACTCCATAATCCGTATTTCGGATGATCGTGTACGAGGGCGATTTACTGTAGTAAACCCTAAATCCATCTCATAATTGTCTCTACTCATAGCTTGAGGTGATATTCTGGAAGATGAAGAAGAGGGCTCCTTGCCCCTTCCTTTATTTGGACGACTCATCTCTTCTTTTTCTCTCTCAATTTCCTTTTGAAAAATTTTAGCCAGGCTTGGCCAATGTTGCATTCAATTTTTTGGAAAAATTTTTTCAAGGAAAGGGGGTAGTGAGAAATTATTTTGATAGGTAATTGGCTAAGGGGTTTTGTATCACTTTTACTAGCAAAACCTCAAAGTCGAAACAAGATAAGATCGCCTTCCATCTGGCAAAGATCTGTTTGGAGACTAGATTTTCAACATCCTCATCTAAAACGAATTTAGATGCTTTGGATCGATCTTGATGGTGAATCTTTTGTTGATAAGATTACCTTGGAATTTATTTACACAAGTTACTATTGCTAGTAATTCTTTTTTCACTATGGAATAATTACTCTGAGTATTATTCCATACTCCACTATGGTAGCAAACTATTTGTTATTTACCATTAATTTTTGTTTTAATATTCCTCCATATCCTGTGTCAGATGCATCTGTCTCAACAATGAGCTCAGGTGCTGGATTCAATAGATTGAGACATGGAAGGGTTCTAACAAGGGTTTTAAGTTTTTGGATGGTTCGAGTATGTTCGTCACTCCAAGGTTTTGGATTTTTCTTGAACCTTTGAAACAATGGTTTGCAAATAGCCTGAGGTTCTGTATGAAATCAGACACATAGTTTAGGCCGCCCAAAAACCTTTGTAATTGGGTTTTATCCAAAATCCTATCTAGAAATTTGGATGCAAATTCAATAGACCTTTGAATGGGTTTGATGGATCCCAAATAGATTTCAAAACCCAAAAATCTAATTTTCGTTTGAAATACCTTTATTTTAGGTAATGATATCACAAAATCATTTTCTTTAATTATTTTTATGAAAATGTTTGTGTTTAAATTATTGATCAATTGTGTCAGAAAATATTAAAATATGATCAATATAAACTATTGAAAACTCTTGATAATTGTTAAAAATATCATTAATTATTTTTTAAAATTTTGAAGGGGCATTTTTTAACCAAAGGGCATAACATTCCATTTATATTGCCCAAAATGATATTAAATGTTGTTTTATATTTATCTTTTTCAGATATTCGAATTGGCCAAAATCCTGATTTTAAATCGAATTTGGAAATATTTTTGGCATTTAAATTCTTTTTATCAAATCGAGTTTATGTGGTATAGGTTACCATATCCATTCTAATACTTTATTTAATGGTTTGTAATTTATTACTAACCTTGGCATACCACACTCCTTTTCAGCTGCGTTGTTTACATAAAAAGCTGCACAAGACCATGGACTTTTAGATTGTCTAATTAGCTTATTTCTTAGCAATTCTTGAATTTCTTTTTTGCAATGCTGCATTATCTTTGCATTCATCTATATTGGTCTAGCCTTCATAAAGATTGCATGTTTTGCAAAATTTTTAACATATGGAAGATTAACAATATGTTGTCTTCTTTGCCAAAATGCATTAGGTATATCCGAACAGATTTCATATTCAATATTTTAAAGTAAAGATGTTATATTTTCTTTTATTTGCTGACTTTCTAGGTTTTTCTCTATTCTTTTAAAATCAATTTCTTCTTTAAGAAATTGGAGTTGTTTCTTTTGTAAATTATATGAATTCATTAAATAAAGTTCTTGAGTTTTAACCAGTATGATAAATTCAAATAATATTTCTTTACCGGCAATATTATAGCTTACTCCTTTTTCGGAGACCTGTATTGGATATAATTGTGTTATGAATGGAGTTCCTAAGATTAGTCCTTGCTCTAAGTCTTTTACTAAGAGGAAGCAAGTTATGAAACATATTGGGCCCTTACAGATCTGTACTTCAGGAAGCTTGTATTTTATATCTAAATCTTGATCATTGGCTTCTGTTAAGCCATGTAATGTTTTTTCAAAATATTTGGTTGGTATTAAACCTTTCTGTATGCAATTTTGGTCTGCTCCTAAATCAATTAGGGCTTTCATTTCTAAAGAAAAATCTTGTATTTTGATTTTAACTTTAGGGTACCATTTTTTAGACAAAATGGTTGCCATTTGAGCTAACTGCTCTGGTTGAATCTCTTCTTCATTTAGAAAGTAATCTTCTTCAGATTTCGCATCATCATTTTCTAATTCTCTTGTTCTTTTTAGAACTTAAATTTCTTCTTTAATTTTTTCTATCTCAATCGAATGGATTTTCTTCAATTCGACCATTTCTCTTTTTAGAGAATTTACCTATCTTTGTAGATCATTAACAGTTGCTTTTCGTGGTTTTTCTAATCGTTTGAAAATTTCATTTAAGTTTGGATTTGGTGAACTAGTTGAACTGGCTTCAAATTTTAACGAGTCTTCATGTAAGGATTGTTTTAGGGCGTCTAAACCTTATTTTCTAGATTGCTCTTCATTCATTTTTTCTACTACCTCTAGTAGTGATTTTTTAGTGTCTCTGAGGGTATACATCCACACAAATGCATACCTTCTTCTTTGCTTGAATTTTTGGAATTTACTGAATCTATATCAGAATATTCATTTGCTTTTAGAAGTTGGTCGTTGTAATCGCTGTGTCAACTCGTAATTTGATTCTTCATCTGTTATAGAGTCAATTAAGTGTAGAAGGTCATTTTTGACTGATTCGCCTATGTCTAAATTATTAATTTTTCCTCTTAAGGGATATTTGTTAGATAATCCTTTTATTATTCTTATTTCTTTTAGTCTGTGTAGATGATTCACCTTTTTGATAAAATTGAGGTTTCTTTGGAGGATTATATTTTTGTAATGGCTTGTGCTCTTTTTGGTAATGTTTTCGATATAGTTTTCTTGTATAATACTTTTTTGTTAAATAATTCTTTTTTTTTTTAATGAAAATATGGTTCCTTTCTCTGAGATGGAGCTTTTATGGTTGTGCACCTATATTGTTTGTAAAAGGTTTTTAATTCTTTGATGTGGTTTTTAGATGTGTTTTGGAGTTTAGCCTGTATTTTGGCCTCAGTACACATTTTTATTCCACATTTAATAATAACACTGCCTATTAATTCATATGATAAATTAGTCCAGGTTATGAATCTTTCTTCCCACTTTTGATCATTGCTATCTATTAACATCATCATTTTGGTCATAAACATGTCTTTATACCATTTGAAGTCACTCATGTTAGAGCATCTTAGGAATTTTAGAATTTCTTTAGCTCTCTCTCAATAATCGAATGTTTGGCCTATCCAAGAGTAGATGGTGGCATAGATTAATTCATTTACTGTATCTGCTATCACATCATCTACTTTTATTTCTTGATCTATTAGTTGGTCTTGGCCTTCGATTTTTATTGCTGTTCTGACTATTTGTTTTCTTTTAACCATTGTAACATGGTTTGTTATTAATAGTCGTTGTTCTTTTGAAAGGTAGTTTCCCACCAATTTTGTAGATTTCTGGTAAACCCTGCATCGATTAATCTAAACATTTCTGCTCCAGATTTACCTCTTTGTTTATAAGCCTGGTAGGCCGTTATTATTTCATTTAGCATTGTAGAAATTAGATGTTTCGACATACCATCTAATTCTACTCATAGATGGATGATCCATCGTAGGATGTTTTCCCAAATTCACATCTTTCCGCATATGCTATATCAGGAAGGGATGGTCGATTATAATAATTGTATCATTTGGTTGGAAATCTCATTCTTTGGACTTTATGTTCTTCTTCAGAGTCCAAGTCATTTGTTTTTAAAGCTTTTCCTTTTTGGATTAAATATTCTAATTCATTACCTAGAACATTGATTGTTTCTTGATTCGAAGACTCTTCTGTGCTTAATTTTTGATAATTTTTCTATTAATTTTCTTATGTTTTCTTCTTCTATGGATTCTAACAAAGGAATATCAGTTATTGGTTTTATCAAAGGAATTTCTGGTCGATTCTTCCCTTTATTGGGTTTTTCATCTTTAGTTTTCATCTTTTTTTTCTATTTTTTCTACTTGTTTGGCTATGCAGGATAACATTTTATTTGAATAATTATTTTGTAGCTTGATGCTTTTGATTTCTCTATTTGTAGGATTTTTTATCTCATCTCTTTTATTTATTTGTTGAAAGGTTTTGCGATGATTTAATCTACATAATAATTCTTAAATTCTATTTCTTCTAGGGGAGGTTGTGAAGATTTTATAAATCCCATTTCTTTGGTTTTTCAGATGGGATCTTCTTCTAAAGTTATAATTTTTTCGAATTTATTGAACCAAACAAAGAATGATATATTTTTTCTTATTTTCTTTTAGATAAGAAAAATATATTTTCTTTATCTTTGTCCTTTCTTGTTCAGGATATTTTTCATTAAAATTTTTTCTATAATTTTTATTTTATTTTGAATTAGAATCTTTATGTAAGAATTCATGATCTATTTGAAAGTTTGAAATGACATTTAACCTAT
Organism: Telfairia occidentalis; assembly: GCA_026257165.2. Lineage (NCBI taxonomy): Eukaryota > Viridiplantae > Streptophyta > Magnoliopsida > Cucurbitales > Cucurbitaceae > Telfairia > Telfairia occidentalis. The sequence goes on along the minus strand of JAOANK020000022.1, from coordinate 7,758,782 downwards.
CTCTAACTACTAATTCATGATCTTCTAGTTTCTTCATCGTAGTGTATTTCTGTTATTCGCTAATTTATCCCTATAGTTTTAACTCTTAATGATTCAAATCTAGCTATCCTAGGACTAACAACAGACTCTCTCATGGCTGAAGTGCTAGGTCTAGAACTTAAAAATTAATTCAGAGCATTCTTTAATTTATCATTTTCTTTAATTTTGGTAGAGCTAGATGCTTCTTTTTCAAATTTAATTGTTACCGTGCCGTCTGGATATTCTATTATCTGAGACAGCTGGTAGGCCTTCTTTGGAGGAGTAAATGCCTTCTCAATTGTCCAATCTAGACTCTTTGTGACTTCATCCTAGGTGATCATCTTGGGAACTCGGACTGATGAATGAATATTTGCTTCAAACATCATGGTTTTTTCTTTTAGGGAAGACTTCAATGCTCTGGATCCAACGCTACAAATCATAAGCTTGTAGGTGATCTTGTACACCAGGCTAAGCTTATGTGAACCATCTTCTAGGTTTAATCCTTTTTCTACAATGTCTAAGCAAAGAGACTCGCACACATTTGGGTCCTTTAGGGACACCGTTAGAATTGGATAGCAATTAAAATAAACTGGTCCATTAAACACATTTGATTGCATAATTCCTAAAACTGAGTGTTTAAAATTATGCTATCTTTTGTCACTTAGGATAGACAATACTAGTATGTCTAAACCTAAGTGAAATAATAGTTTTATGGATACCTGTACGGTGCCTATGTGTATATAATTGTATTCTTTCCTAAATGCAATAAAGTAACTTCTAGAAAAAAGATTTATAGAGTGAATAGGTTGGGACACTAGGATTGTTTGTTCCACTATTTTTATGCATAGTTTTTGGGCAAAACTAAAGGTAGAATGAGAGTATACCTTTTTTACATCTAGGTTGGGTAATTCCCATCTTTCAAGCTGTTTTTCTATCCATACGATATTGATGGCTTTTTCATCTTCTAAAACAGTATCTCCCATATGCTGGGATTCGACTTTTTCTTTTGCAAGCTCCTTACTAGTAGCAAGCTTTGATTTCATTTTTTTTTTTGTAGGAATTTGGACATCTCTAACAACCATTCATTGTCATAGTTAAATTCTTGAAAATTTATTCAAATAATCTTAATCTTTCAAACTTAATTCTTTTCTTGAGAAATCCAGGACCTATATACCAAAGACGAATTACGTAGTATCTGCGGACTTACTTGCTCACTTAGCTACTGTGAATACGCAACTTTGGTCGATGTATAGGTAAACACAAGTATTTCTCCGTTCAAGAAATAATTTTTCAAGAAGGTTTTTTAAAAATTGGATTGTTAGACTACCTTCTCCCCCCAAAAAATAAATGAAATCAAAAGCCATATGCATTCAAAAGATAAGATTAGAAGATGAACAAATGCCCTGTTCAGGCTCTGATGAACAAGTACCCTCTCCTTCTTGAAAGGGATTCAACTTTGAATCAAAACCTACATTTTACAGAAAACTAATTAAATTAGTAACAGAATGATGAGACAACTTTAATTTACCTAGTAGACTACACTTGTAGTCATGAGAAGTCCAAGTTCATGCTTTTGTAAGTTTCATCTTTGCAACTTTTGGACAAGTGCTTGGCTCTATCCAATGGCATCTCCAAGTCCTTGCATCTTCCTTGATAAGAAAAGCTTTAATTTCATGCAAAAGTTCATGAGTAAGACTAGACATACATGGCTTAAGTTCTCCTGTTAGATAACACTCTTTACGTTTCAACATCTCAAGAATATGATCTTGTGTGAGTGTGATAACATGGACCTTAAAATACCTAACATTAAACACTTCTTTTTCATCACTATGTTGATTATCATGCAAGTTATGGTCAAACAAATTCAATCTCTAAGTGCTTGGAACTAGATTCATTCGATGCAATACATGGATTAACACTTAATTCATCATGATATAGAAGTGCAATAGAAGGAATAGCATTAGATTCATGAACTTCTAGGCTCTCTATAGTGGAAACATGTAAGTGTTCTTCACATGAAAGTACATGATTAGATGGTAAGGAATGGTGCAATGATTCATCAATAAGTAGCAACACATCAATATCCTCACACTCGTTGATTCTTTCTTGAATATGAACATGCTTGATTGGTTCAATTTCCAAGTTCTCAATTTTATTCCTATCTTTTTTTATCACGTTCAATTCTATGCATGCTTGTTTATGAATGTTATGCACAAAAGAAGAAGTAGGCACGACATCATGGCATGTAAAGGTGGAACTAGCAAGCAATGTTCTTCTACGTCTCCTATTTTCTAACCCAACAACATGATCAATAATTTTAGGGTTAAGAATATCATACCTCAAACTCTTCCCAACTAGTCTCTCTTCAACCTTGAGAGCTAAGTGCAACATTTCTCTCAAGGTGTTGCAAGGTTGAAGTTCAACTCTTTTGGCAATGTCTTCTCTAAGCCCATTGAAGAACCGGTTCATGAGTGCTTCATCCTCTTTCTGAGGACCAAGTTCTTTCATTAGGGTTAACAATTTGAGATGGTAGGATTTCACATCTTGGTCTCCTTGCTTCAACTTTTTCAATTTGGCATATTCCTTGCGGACAAAGTGTGCATCCATGATCTTTTTGGGTTCAGACCATGTTTAAATCCTTGGCAATTGGTTCTTATGCCTATAAGACAACAATTTGTCCAACTAAGTGAGAGCATAATCTTTAAAGTGAGACATAATAATATGTACACTTCTTTCCTCACTCAAGTAGTGGCTTTCAAAGTATGCTTGGGCGCAAACCTTCCATTGAAGGTACTCATTGGTGTGGACATTGTGATGGAATGTAGGGAATTAGAGGCTTTTTTGCTTCTCTTGGCACTTCTCCATTTTTTGTGGAGGAGTTTGTGAAATTCCTTTTTGTTCACTCCTTTGAGGTCTCAAGGGAACTTTGGAATTGAATTGTTCCATGTCATGGATCCTTGAATCCATTTTTTTGTACCGTCATGGTGAGGTGATCCAAGTTTCACATGAGTTTAGCTACTTCCTCATGTTGCATTCTTTTTATTTGACCTCATTTGCTTCATTGAGTAGTCATGGCTGCAACTGAATGTTAGAAGAGACAAGTTTGGACCTTACCAATATTCTCTCCCTCCCTAGTTCACTCATTCACTCTTGTTTTACACGCAATACATTGGAGGCTTCTCACTCTCACTCTCACAAACACTAAAAAATATGCAAGGGAAAGTATAATCGTGAGTGTGCAAGCTTGTCTAAAGCAAGCAATTCCCTTGAAACACTAAGTTAGATTGCTTGTGGCGAATCAAAATTGGACCAAGAACAAGTTAGAGTTATAAGAAAGTAGGAACAACAAGAGAGTAACACAAAGTAGCAATAAGATTAGACAAAAACAATGCAATACATCAGTAGTAAATATAACTTTTCCCAAAATTTTTGATAAATTTGATGCATTAGTGTGAACAATACACTCGTGAAAATTTAAATTTAAAAGAATATTTGGAAAGCTTCGGATGTGTAGTTTAATCATGCAAAATATCAGAAAGAGGTCCATTCTAATTTTGAACAAATCAAAGAAAAAAGGCAGACTACTCAGCAACACAATGTTACCGGAAAATTCAACAGAAGACTCAAATTTGAACTATTGGCGTGAGCAAATGGCTCGTGTCAATTCAAAATTAAAAGTATATTCATACAACACTTACCCGGGCTGCAATTCAATTTCGATCAGTATATTTGGACAAATATCCCTTGGAGTAAAGGTTGGTCAAAAACGAAGAAACACTGTGTTTGGAAAATAGTGAATGAACAGTGTGTATGTTTGCAAATGGCGTGAACTGGTATTAAAAGGAATTGGTTCAAAATTAATTGAGCATGAAACTAGACTTAAAATGAAAGGTAAATTGGGGCTACAATCATATTTGGATAAGTATGGAAGGCTGTGGAATTTTTCAAAGTCAGACAATAGTGTTTTTGGTTGGTAGCAGTACACTGTTTTGGGTTAGCTATCCTATTCTATATATATGGGGGTGTGCACGTGGGGTTTTGACTCCAAATTAATTTTCAAGGTCTTAAAAGAAAGAAAATGGATTTTCACAAAAAGAAAAATAAGGAAATGGGCTTGGTTTAGAGGCTGAAAGTCAAGGTAAATATTGTGTAGTGTTGTTTCTTTTCCTTCCCCAGACATCTTCATCCATTTTCTTGTCAGGCTTCTTCTTATCATATTCTTCTCTTTAGGCTCCTTCTCAGGCACACTCATTTCATTCTCATTTAAAGTCCTACCACTTCTCAGAAAAATAGCATTGCAATGCTCCCTAGGATTTATTTCAGTGGTACAAAGGAACTTACTATTTTGAAATGTGCTTTGTGTAGTGGCAATTTGCCCAACTTAGATCTCCAAAATTTTCATGGCCTTCTCTTGGCTATCCATTATATTCTCCAAGATTATCGTTATGTTACTCGACTCTGTGATGAAGGTCCTAATCAAGTCCTCCATCAAAGATTTCTCAGCCTGCTATTATTTTGAAGAGGTAAAATTTGAAGGGGCTTGCAATACATTCTTAGTGTTAGCGTAAGAGAAATTTTTGTGATTATGCAAACCTGGATGATGTTGATTTGGTGGTGGGTTCTACTGGACTCCAAACTGGTTCCCATAAGACCGATTGATGTAATTTTCCTATTCAAGCTACTAGTTTTCCCAAGAGGTGTAAGAGTTGCATGTCGCCATTGATGCAATTGACTGATTCTTACTTGCCATTACAATGTTGTTCAAAGCATTAGTAAGTGTTGCCATTTGGGCTTTTAGAGAACTCACCTTGTCTAATCCATAATCGCTGCAACTCTAAGGGTGGACCTTTCTAATGGCCAATTATAACTGGTGGCTACCATGTCCTCCAGCAAAGCCTGGGCAACCATAGGTGTCTTGGAAAGATTGACCCTCTTGTAGCTTCATCCACAGTTAACTTGTTAGTATTAGATAAACGGTTGTAGATTGATTGTACTGGAAGCCAATCCGGATAACTGTGCTGTGCGCACTTTCTCAGCAACTCTTTAAATTGCTCACAAGCCTTGTAGAGTTTCTTGTCATCAGGTAGTCTAAAATTACTAATCTTGTTCTGTAATCTCAAGTTCTTAGCTGGGGGAAAGAACTTGTTAAGGAATACTTGGGCAAGATCGTTCCATGTTGTAATACTATTAGTTGGTAAGGTCTTCAACCAATCTTTCGCTTTTTCCTGCAAAGAAAATAGAAAAAGACGTAAGTGAATAGAACATTAGATACTGAATTTAACTTTCTGTACCACAGATTTCAAGGAACGATCAAATATGCTTATGCGGATCTTTTACAATTGAGCCTCTAAATGCACAATCCATTGCAATTTAGATAAAGCCCGACTTTAGTTACAAATTGGTTGCATTAATTGGTGCGTGCACGATCCCTGGCTGAGCATTCGGGACCATATGTTGAATAACGAATTGCGTTCAAGTCACCTTCTTGCTCGGCCATGAGTCCAGATGCTACTTTCTATTCCTTAAGGTTTCTCTTGCAAGTACGCTCAATCTCGGGGTCAAAAGAAACGAGGTTAATGCCTTTCACAGGTCGCATAAACTAAAGAAAAATTAATACCAAAAAAATACACCCTAAAGTAAGTGATTATGCTCAACAAAGCGTCACCGCAGTTGTACAGGTCAATCGTAGTAAACTAGCCTAAAAGACCGAGTATCGTCCTCAGGAAATCGCGATATTTAATTTTCCTACTTATTGATTAATTCTTTGGATTTTATCTAGGGATCTCAAGGTCCTACAATAGTAAAATTTAGAAAACAATAAAGAATAGTCGATAACTGGTGAATAAAATCGGGGGAAAGGTAGTTCTAGGGTGTTTGTGTTTTTATCAACCCAATTAAATAGTCTATTATTATTTGAATGCATTTTCTTTACTTTTTTGCCTAAGTCTAAATTTCATTAGTTCGGGTTTCCTCTCTCGAGCTCAACGACCGTCAATTAATCAGCTTAATTCAAATTCTTACAATTAAACTAACAATTGGAAACAAATTATTCATAAACAACCTCACACGCTCCCCTTTCACTCTCATGCATACAAGAGTTCGTGTTCGAATCTGTTGACAAACACAAAGTGCAAGTGCACACCGTGAAGTTGTAGCAAACAAGGTCGATCCACAGGGATAATTGAACAAAATCTTTAGTTAAAAGCCACTGTTTAGGAGAATAGAAGTAACCAAAGTTTAGTTTGTTAAAATACCAAGAAAAAAATATATACACTAAGAAATTGAGGAATAAATTCCAAAAGATGGTTCGTGGATATCTTGTGCAAAATGAATAAAATAGACTTAGGTTAGGGAATTCAATTGTTGACTGCTACAGGATACTACAACATTTCTGTACTGCTTAATACCACAAGAACACCTCTTATGCTTCTTCTGAAGTCAAACTGCCAAGTTCATTTCCATGCTCTTAGCTGATTTTAAGCTCTAGTGTTCTTTTTAGTGCATTATGGAGAGGCTATTCCTAGCTCACTCACAATCCAACCATAGATTTAACTAATGAGGGTGTTAATGGGGTCGATTAGTACTTCCTTTCCCAAGTTCATACTAAAGTGCAAATTATAGAGATGACCAGTCAATACAATCAGTTTGATCAAAGTAAAAATCCTTAAAACTTTTTAAAAAGCCAGCTAAGAGCTGCTGGACAACCTTGCAACAGTTCAACAAAATCAAATCCCTAACCCTTGCCTTAGAGTATTTAGTTCATGCTTAAAAATAGAGAAAAACCACTAGCTAAAAATAACTCAAACATGCTGAAGGGAAATAAAATCCGAATGTTTAATGGTTACAAAAGAAATGAAGTTTAACTCAAGCTTAGTTGATGAGAAGAAAGAATAGGACAAAAGAGGTAGAGGAAGAGAAGGAGAGAAGCTTGCTTTCCAAAAGTATCTTCCCCTTTTGAGGAAGCTTTTCTCTCTTCCTTTCCTTCTTGGGCAACTTCTGCTTGGACAGCTCTCAATCCCCTTGTCTTCTTCTCCCAAAATAGAGGAATGAATAATGAAATCAACTCACTTTTCCGTAATTGGGGGCTCCCTCCTTTTGTCACCTTTTCTCTAACCATCTTATCCACTTTGGCATCCAAAAAGGGCTCAATTGGCCAATTAATCCACATGGAGCTCTTTGACTGGTTCTCTTTGCTGATTCACGTGCCAAATTCCAGCTCAATTAATGAAATGCCACGTCATTGCCCCTTGCTTTCAGCTTAATAATGCAGTAGGAATTTCTGCTGCCAACTGGGATGCTACAGCAAAATCAACATTTTAACATAGATGAGTAATGTTTTTCTTTGAAGTTTATTCACTTAACCATTAACACAATAATCAACACTTCATTAGCTCAAAGGTAATTACGAGTGATAAACCACAAAATTCAAGCTCAAATGGCGTCAAAAGGCCATTCATGATTCATAATGCATTCAAAAGACATTTAACTTAGCTCTTATTCTAAGAGTTAACAGAATCCCATGGCCTAATTTATCACCCTCTCTCTCAAGCAAGATAATAAATGCTAGCACTCAACAATCAATGGCCACTTAATTGCAAGGTAATTAAAGCTGGAATTGGAAAGGGAAGCATTAAATTAAATGTATTCAATAAAGAATTAAGACATTTAATGGGTCTTTAAAGTCCCAACACCCTAAAGCTCAACTAAATAAGCTGTTATGCATTATGAATCAATCAAGAAAAATACCACAGAACAGTCAAGAAAATGAAAATAGAAGAGAAGACAAACTCCCAGATGAATTCCACATTGTTTTCACCGTGGGCACGATTCCTGAGGTGAGAAAACCCAATCCCGAGTACTCTGAGACCTCTCTAACCTTCCAGAATAGCAGTCCTCGTCGTTTTTCGTTGAATACCTTCGAATTTGGAACCCAAAATCGTTGTCCCCCGCCCTAAATGCGAAATGTTGTATATATATTGCACTGTCACCACCTTTGAGAGGTTATAACACAATGTCTCAATGTTGTTTCAAATAGCTAACCCACAACGCATGTTTTGGGAGCACGGTCATAAAGAAGCAGCGTCGAGACGCTATAAGACAGCATCACGATGCTGCACATGTGTACAGGCGCACGAAATGGCGTCGAGGGTGTCATTGAGCAGACCTGTGTAGACTGCGCGGGCACTGTGGGTGTGTATATCCTAAAACTCGAATGGCTTGTAAACACATTCTATATTCAATAAAGTTGTTATTGAAGTTATTCAGTAAGGTTGTTA
>JAOANK020000022.1:7738724-7750388 GCA_026257165.2 Telfairia occidentalis | reverse complement strand
GCAAAACCTGTGAGTACTCCTTTAGCTTCTCATTTTAAATTATCTAAAGAGCACTCACCCATAAATGAGCAGGAGAGATACAATATGGCCAAGGTGCCATATGCTTCAGCAGTTGGTAGCTTAATGTACGCTATGGTTTGTACAAGACCAAACATTGCCCATGCAGTGGGAGTTGTGAGCAGGTACATGAGTAATATAGGAAAACAACATTGGGAGGCTTTTAAATTGATCTTCAGATACCTGAGGAGACTTCTAACTATGCACTACAATTTAAGAAGTCAGATTTCAAACGTAGGGATATGTAGATTCAGATATGGCTGGTGATACCGATGGTAGAAAAAGTACCACCGAATATGTTTTTACACTGGGAAATGCTGCAATTAGTTGAGTTTCTAGACTGCAAAAAATCGTTCTCTACAACAGAAGCTGAGTATGTTGCAGTAACTGAGGCAAGTAAAGAGATGATATGGCTTCAGTCCTTCTTAGAAGAACTTGACTTCAAATTGCGAAAGGGGACTTTGCATTGTGATAGTTAGAGTGCTATTCATTTAGCAAAGAATCCTGTGTTTCACTCGAGAACGAAACACATACAGGTGAGATACCACCTCATCCGATCAGTTTTGGAAGATGGGGTGCTGATGCTTGAAAAGATTCCAGGAAGTCAGAACCCAGCCGACATGTTTACCAAAGTCCTTTCTATTGATAAATTGAAGTTGTGCGCAACTTCAATTGGACTTCTCCACAACTAGAAGAGGAGTTGCTACCGTTTGCAGGTGAGGCATGTCGCATCATTTTGTCTCCAAGTGGAAGATTGTTAAGATGTGGAGCCAAGATTAAGCTCCTTGGTGAAGAAGCTTCTTGGTGAGGAAACTCCTTGGTGAAGAAGCTTCTTGGTGAGGAAACTCCTTGGTGAGGAAGCTCCTTGTTGAGGAAGCTCCTTGTTGAGAAAGGTTTTGGTCCTTGGAGAGAAAGTTGTATTCCTATATAAAGAGGCTCTTGTGAGTTTTTTTGGCAATGGAATTGGTGAGTCTTTTCCTTTGAGAGAAAAAGTGAGAGTAATCCTATTCCATGAGAAGGATTCGTGAGACATTTTTCCTAGAGGGAAAAGTGTGAGAAATACTCTTTGAGCGACGTAAACTCTTGTAATTCTCTCTGATAATTTTAGTGGAACCTGCATCGGTAGCAGAGAATTGGACGTAGTCCAACATTGAGGTGAACCAGTAAAAGTTCGGTGTCGTTCTCTTCCCTATCTTTATTTGACTAATTATTGTTATTGCTTAGGTAATTAGATTAGTTTATCTATTTATCTGAGCAACATATTTCAATTAGTTATTGATTCCGCATAATTGAAACTTGAATCGATTTGGGCATTGGGGATTAGATATATATATTGATTGCAATTGTATTTGGATTATTATATATATCTGAAATATTCATTTCCCCACCTAACAAGAACTTTGAAGCTAGATTCATTAGAGCAAATAACAAATTTGAAGTTTAATTTCTACTCTAGCAGAACACAAAGTTCAGAGACCACAAAGAAGATGAAAAGTTGAGAGGGATAGAGGGAGTTAGTTAAACCAGTCAACCAACAAATTTTATTTGTGAATGAAAAGATAAAATAAATAAATTTGAAAGAAATTCACCTAAAATTGAGAGGAATTTATGAGGCTCATTGATTTTCAAACTTTTTTTAAGAAAATTATATATATTTTTAATTTATATTTTCAATATTATAAGGAAAATTTTTTTTGTAGGAAATATTTTATTTTATATTCTAAATTACGTTTATAATTAACAACTAAATAGATAACAAAATTTTAACATAAATACTACGTATTATTTATAAAATATGAGATCTTCTAGAGTTGGGTACCTAAGTGATAGCTTCACTTTCCTATACCTTAGGGTTGTTCCTACAAGAATTGATGGAAAGTAACGTAGTTGTTGAGTTGTAAGCAAAACTGTGTGGTAGACATGAGTTTTAAAGAACAAACAACAATATTCCTAATAAGGTCCGACAATTCACTAGGCAATGACTTTTCAAGTCATATTTGCTCACTTTTTGAAGAACACACCTCACATCAATTATTGTTTAGTGGTCATTAGTACTTGTCATGTTTGTCATTCATTTTTATAAGTCATGTATGGTAATGTTTCATTAGTTTTCTTTTAATAATTTTGGTTGATATGTTGTCGAATTGTTTATTTATTTCTTTTGAAATTTTGGTGTGGTTATTAAGTAGGGATTAATTAATTAAGTTGAATGAAGAAAATTTATTTTTCTTTTTAGAAAAAGAAAATTCAATAAAGAGGGTGGCATTCTCATAATTAGGTGGAAATAAGGTAATCTTAGGTTAATGGGGAGGCCTATAAGTTTGTAGATAATGACCTAGCCACCAAAACCTTATTCGTATTCCAAGAAGAAAAGACCATCTCAAAATCTTCCCCTCCCTTTCTATAGTTGACTCCAACCTTTCCCCTTTCCCCTCAAATTTTTCCTCTCACTCCCTCCATACGGCACCACCTTCAGAGGACAGAGGGCGGCATTGGCGACAACAACAACAGCAATCGGGACAGGCGACGGTGACAACCAACGTATTTTATTCTTTCTTTTCAAATTTTCCAGACATCCGTCAGTCCGTTTGAGTTGAAATTTTGAGGACAACTTTGTTATCATCTCCTCGTATCCCAACCAAAACAAATAAGGCATCAGAGTTCTCGAATTTTATATTTTATCGAGTTTTTTTCTTTTTAACCATGTTTTCCCCTCTTTCTTGGTCTTTTGAAAGGGCAATTTGGGCAAACGAAGGGTCGAAAAGGTGCGCAAGGTCAAGATCTACATGTTGGTAGAAGCAGATCGATGATTGGAGCGACGGTGGACCTTCACACCCTATAGGAAGCAGCTATGGCAGTGACGCGTGTGCCATACGCTCCAAGCGTTTAGGCGGCGCGTGGCGGCGCGTCAGAGGTCCGTTCGAGTAGATTCTAGCGGCGTTGGATTTCTAGGGTTGAGTAGAGTCGGAAATAGGTCCCTATTCACCCAAATTCTGGCGGCGCGTGGGCGACACGTGGCAATACAGCGGCGGTGCATGGGCGTTTCCTAGACAATGACGTGTTCTGACTCTCTCCGCAGTATTCGCTCCTTAAAAGTCTTAAGTTACCTATTTCATTTTAGGTTAGTAATGAATAATTGGCTAATAGGATGTTATGGATTTATGTGTATCTTAGGTGCTAAAGGAAACTGTCTACCAAGTCTCTTAGAGACTTCTTGTTGTTTGCTGCAATATAAGGTAGGTGGCTTCACTCTTGGATAAGCCTTTGGGCTGAGGTTAGACAAATTGTTTGATGTTTGTGATGTATGTTGTTATCATACTTATGTTTGTAATTGACAATATTCGAGCATGTGGTAATATTATAATAGTGCATGATGTGATGTGTTCTTGAGTTTGATGTGCATTTTATGTTTATGTGGTTAATGGATGCCTCGGTTGTACATGGATTATGCATGCTAAAGGTATAGTGGGAATATTGTAAACTGGATGCTTGGGCATCGGCTAAATAATGTTGTTGGGACCTTGCATAATAGAAGTTATGTATGTTTCATGTTCATATATGAGCGTCATCATCTCTGCTGAACTGTATATTGTGAACCTCCATGAGTTGCATTCTCTACTGTGTGATTATTTGAGGATCCTCCATGAGATTTTGTGTCTCTGCTTAGTGATATTGAGGACCTCCATGAGGTGCATTCTTTGCTTAGTGATATTGAGGTTTCTCCATGAGACTATGTATCTTTGCTGAGTTTTATATTGAGGGTCTTCATGAGACTGTGTGTCTTTGCTATGTGATTATTTGAGGACCCTCCATGAGATGATATGTTCCTACAGAAAGTAGATCCCACATGAGTTGCATGATTGTGTGTGCTTGCATGTCTGACCTCGAAGGTCGGGGTCACCTACTAGGTATATATATTTATATACTCAACCTATTTTTATTATTATTATTATTATTAGATAATTAGGAGGGCCACCGTGGTGGATGATGAGGAGGGTTGCTTGGAGGCCATGGTCACGCGTTGCAGTCTTCCACATGTGTCCACGTTAGGAGTTTTTTTTTTTTTCAATGTTGGATTAAATGTCGTACTTTTGAATTGTGTTTAGTTTCATTTCATTTTAAATTTGGGATACCAGCTATTTTCATTGAATTATTTGCACTTAATTATTTATGCTTGTATGGAAATTTGATTTCAAGTTTTGGAAATCCTTTTAAAAACTTTTCTTTAAAAGTATGCATGGTATTAACGACCCTAGGGAGTCTAAGTCTAAAAGTCGGGTCGTTACATGTCTGCTAATGTTATGTTTAACATTCACATCAGATTCTTTAATTTATCTTAATGCTAAAACTATTTAGAGACATATTTGAATTAATTTTAAAGATCAATGATAGAAGCCAAACTTTTTAAAACTACATGGATACAATTGAAAAAAGCTTCAAAATTCAAGGGCATTTTAAATAGTTTAGCGTAAAAGATATAAAAATATTTAAAAATGAAGTATAACATAATATTTTTTTTAATACATTTTTTTAATTTAAAATATTAATAAACAAAAACCAGAAATAATTACCAAATATGTTTCTGTAATATTTTTCAATTAAAAAATATGTAAACACAACATAGTTAGTAAGCAAAATTATTTTTTCTTGTAAAAAAAAGTGGGAACAAAAATGAGAAATAAGAAATGGGAAATGAGAAGCTGCAAAATAGGCTAGTTTCTGTATTCTAGAAAAATCTAGTAAATTCTTAAACTTTCAAATTTGTATCTATTTAATCTTTGTAGTTTAAAAAGATTCTAATAGGTTCTTCAATTTTCATTTTTGTGTTAGGTGGTGCTTACACCATTAAAAACTTAAACACACATAAAAGAAGCCTTTAAATAATAGACTCAGTATGTCACGTATTAAATTGATGGTGTTAATAACAAATATTTATTAATACAAAATTGAAAGTTTATAAATCTATTAGAAGTATATTGCTTAAATAAAATCTAATTCTAAAAGTTAAATTGAAATTTAACTAAATAAAAATTGAAAAAAGTCATGTTTGGATAATCAGAAAGATTTTTTTTTTCTTAATTTTTGTGTATTTTCTTGGCATGTTTTATTTGAATTAAATGAAGAAAAATCATGAAATTTATGATTTGCGATTATGATGTGTACAATAGCATTAACAAGATAATCTATCATGTCAACCTGAGCATAACTCAACTAGTTAAAACATATATCTTGAATTTAAATCTTCACATAATTAATTGAGGTAGACAACTATTTGTAAAAACTTCACCATTATCTTTCAAAGTGTAGCAATTAAGTCTTTGATATTAAATTGTCATTACAAAACTCCAATAGCATGAATAAGAAGGAAAAAAAAACAACTGAAAGCTAAACTAATTTCTACATCCACATGTTGAAATTAAAAAAAAAAAACAACAACTAAAAAACTAAAAAGAAAGAAATGAACAAAATGATCTAATTAATGTTGTATTTTATAATAATTAATAAGAATAAATATATTTAAAAAAAAACCTTAAAAATGTAAGAAAATGATTACGGTTAATCTGAAATAAAGGGCTCAAAGAAACACTTTTTTGCTCCCATAAGAACCGCTCCACTTCACAAAATCAACTTTTATTTTATTAATTTTTTTTCCAAAGGAAAATAAACTTTTATTCACACAAACACAAATCATCGCACCCAAAAAAAAAAAAATCTAATCAATCAGGTATCAGTGTCTGATTGAAAATTGAAACCCATCTAATCATTTTTTTCCCCTTCTGATTTTGTGAGAAGAGAAAAGAAATAGAAGGTGTTTTTGTTTCTCTTCCAAATTAATCCAACAGTGAAAACAAAAGAAACCAAAAAAGCAAAAAAGCAAAATGAAGAAATTTTCCTGGAAAATTACTGATCATTCTCGTCAGTTGAAGAAGGTATCCAATGCCCATTTTTCCTCTCTCTCAATTTCCCTTTTCCTTTCCGAATTTTTAAATTTAATTTTTTTCACCTTTTCCAGTTACGTACAGACAGAAGCTTGCAATCTCAATTATGTATATATATATATATATATATTTATACAAAAAGATAATGTTTCCCTTTTTCGGTAGAGATCTGGAAGCTCTCCGCTTCCCCCCACTCATATCTTTTCCCGAGATTCTTAGGAATTTTCCCGGAAAATTTTAGAATTTTCTTTTCTTCTTCCTCTGATGATGTGGGGGAAAATTTTGTTTTGTTCTGGGTCTGTTTCGGATCTGTCAAGAGAATTGGATGCTTCCATTGCCTGAAATTGAATTCATTTCTTTATTTTCCCGAGAAAATTTGGATTCTCCTTCTTTCTGAAATTTGGGGTTTTTGTTTATTGTGATAATCAATGGAAGGTGGTCGCCAGAGAATTACGCTTTACGATCAGATGTTAGCGGTGGGCGACGGTCGAGAGCTCGCCGCCGGTTTGACCCTCAACGACGTTTTGACCATTCATAAGCGAGCCTTGCCGAGCCCCTCGCCGGCGGTGAGACTTAACGGCCGGACTTTGCTCGAAATTATACGGGACGACGTCGGAAAACCCTCCGCCGGAAACAGAGAGAGGAAATCTTGGAAGCTTTTGAGAGATCGGCTACGTTTCAACTCCAGATCTCAAATTCCGCCGCCAAATTCAGTTCGATTCGACGCTTTTTCGTCGGTGGAAATGACACCGGATGAAGAATCGCCTGAGGCCACCAATACGCCTGCCGTCCCCGCTCTCCGGCCGCAAATATCGCGGCGGAATTCGACGCGCTTCAACCACAACGCGCCGCTGCAGCCGTCCGAGGCTACGAATTTCGAGGACTCGTCGGAGAACAACAGCGTCGCCACCGCCGTCCCGAACGCTGGACGGAGCCTCCTCAGGCCGCAAATGTCGCGGCACAACTCGACGAGATTCTCCATAGAACGCAGCGAGAGTTTCGCGGACTTGACGGAGCCGGCACGTGAAGGAACGCGTCGCCTTTCGGCGGCGTTGGCGGAGGAGAGATCGCTGTCAGCAAGGGAAGCGGTGGCGGCCCAAGAAGCAGCCGACGCAGAAGCCACCGCCGAGCAAGAAGAAGAAGAAGAAGAAGAAGAAGAGGAAGAAAATTCCGCGGCGGAGGCTACGGCGGCGCCGATCAGGATGTCGCTGATGGATCTCTTAGAGGAGACTGACAGGCAAATGGGGTTCGAAGGGTCAAGATACAGAATAGAAGAAGAAGTAGAAGAAGAGGAGGAAGAAGAAGAAGAAGAAGTCGCCGGTGGCGTTGGCCGTTGCGGCGGTGGATCGGAGAGAAACTGCTGCGTGTGCATGGTGCGTCATAAGGGCGCAGCATTTATCCCCTGTGGTCACACCTTTTGTAGGCTCTGTTCAAGGGAGCTTTGGGTCAGCAGAGGGAACTGTCCACTTTGCAATGGCTTCATCTTGGAGATTCTTGACATCTTCTGATTTTCCCACTTACAATTTCCAACTTTGGGTTCAAAATGGGATTCAATCCATTTCTTTTTTTAATTTGTCCCAAATTTCTCTTTTTCTTTTTTTTGTGGCTAATTTAAATATTTGTGCATATTATTTGAATGAACCATTTCAAAAGTTTGGTGGTTTGTGTTTGGCAGGATGAAAAATGAGGCTGAAATTAATCAGGTTTTGATCAGTTGATAGAATTCAAATCAAATTCGTTTCAGAAGTTTAAGACAATATTGACAATTTAGCATAATTTGGGGATTTGGATATAAAGGTTTTGATTGGTCCATGAGGTTGAATTGAATGATCTTATTATTGTCACATTCCATTTTATTTTTGGGGTGGAGATTTAAACTCATGACATTTTGGTCGAAAAAATATGCTTTAACCAATTAAGTTAGACTCGTTTTTCCAAAAATACGACATTTCATTTTTCACTTTTAATATCTTGAAGCTTATTATTTGTTTGAGCTTCACATTTTTCAAGTATACTAATAACTTTGTCATTTTTGTCAACCTAAATATAGCTTAATTCGTGAACGTATATATTCTCGATCAAAAAGTTGAACATTCAAATTACTTTACATGTTGGACAACATTAAAAATAAAAATAAAAAGCTCTATTTCTTTGACTAGAGGAAAAGAAATCTCACACAAATAAACGATCTTAAGTTGAAAGTTTGTTTCGAATAGCCAACCATGAGATAAAAGTGTAACGAGGAACACAACTGTCGGATCAAAGAACAAAATGCCAAGGAACAAGGGTACTAGAGGGCCGAAGGTACTTGTAAGCGCTAGACACAGTAAATCGACTAAAAGTGGTTGAAGTTCAGGTGAATCTATCATCCTAGCCATAAACAGACACTTCTTGAGCGAGGGGCTGAACCTCAAGAAGGACAAGAGATGTATTAGGCCAAGCTCACCTCCTCTCTACTATGGAAGTTGACAGGCGAGCATGTATTGAGTTGAAGGCATCATTAACAATACACTCACCATACTGATACAAAAGGGACCAGCTATATAGCCAAAGATCCAACCACACAAAGTCAGACGGACCATTATCCATCAAAAGGCAGCCTAATGAAAAGAATCTATCCCAAAAGCGTAGAATGGATCAAAAGCACCATGAATACCTCAAAGGACTACTTTACAAACCAAACGCTCCTCCCACAGAGCACGTATGCCTCAACTCGGGCCACCCACAACGAACCAAATTGAATTACCAAGCTCCAAAATAGCTTCATGACTGCCACGACATTCCAAGATCTAAGTGCCGCACACTCAATCCTCCTTCCAGCAAAGTCAGACATACTTTCACTCAACCCACCTTAACTCCTCTAGGTCTCTCAAGATCATCCTGCCACATAGAGAACCGACAAACATGGTCCCTCATGAGTAACCTGGGCCAAAAGTATGAAAACACTAATTCAAAACACATGGAATCTCTGACACATTGATTGCACAAGCTGGAGGCAGCAAACATAGGATAACAAACGAGAAGACCAGCTATGATCCATGTTGTAACTTGCTCCAAAAGAAGACCACAATCTTGATAAGACAACCTGCCAAACCCCATAGGAACCAAGATATCAGATTTGATAGGTAGATAAAGAAAATCCCATTGGTAAAAGATAGAACATCCATGATATCCCGGGAAATTCCTACAAATAACATTGAGCTCTTGCTTCGATTCTACAACCTTGATAGGTCATAGAACAAATCAAAAGAACTATGGATGAACAAAAGAGAGTCATGATACCTAGCTGCAAAAAGCATCAAGTCATCTGCAAAACATAAATGGCTTAGACCAATGTAGTCACAATGTGGATGAAACCTGAACTCTTGGGGCAGGTTATGTAACATATGAGAAAGGACTTCCATAACCATCACAAACAAGTATGGGAAAAGTGGATCACTCTAACGGAGACCATGCCTAGCTAGAAAGAGATCCGCTAAGGAACAAACAATGAAAAAGGAGAACATAGCTGATGTAACACAACTATGCATCTAATTCACAAATCGAGGAGGAGTACTCAATGCCAATAGCAAACCAAAGAGGAATCCCACCAAATAGAGTGATGTGATCATGATAGTCCTCAACTCCATCGAAACTTTTTTAGATGAGTTTAAGAGGCATTTAAGGATAAGAAAGCTTAAAGAAGGAGAAATTAGATATATTTTTTTTCCATGAAAAATTCCTAACAGCACCTAGGACAGTGCCTCAATGCTCGCAGCATAGCCCAACACACTTGCGCGAGCCCGTCCAACACTAACCTCACAATTGACTGCCCGCATGTCCATGTTACCTCATGATCTTCAGCGCCGTGCCTACGCTACGTTAGAGTGCCCATGCCTTGCATCGCCCTTGCCGCACGCCTACACGCCCTATCCATTGGCACGAAGAACCTCACAAGGGCCCTCTACGCGCGCGCTTGTGCCCCACATGCACGCCACCTGCAACCTGTAGCCCAAGTTGAAGTCAATTATGAAAATTTATTTGCTAGAAATAATTTTTCTTGGGATTTTATTTCATTTTTCTAGTTTAGGAAAATAGATATCTTTGTCCCTATTTGTTTTGAGATTTTATTTGACATTGCCATATTTGATTGCAAATTAGGAATATCTTTAGATTTTATTTACTTTCTTGTTTGAATCCTTGGGCTTCTATAAATACAAAGCTTCCTCCTTGTATTTTTGATATAGTGAATTTTGAATGAAGTCTTAAGTTCTTTTTCTGAAAAGACTTGTCAATTTGCTCAAGCAATTGAACCCTCTCGTCCAAACTTCTCTTGTGCATGGCTTAGAGTTGCTTGTAAAGGAACATTCAAGCTTGGTTGGTCACCAAACTTGCGGAATGTTTCTTCCTTGAAGTGAATGAGCTTGTGAATAGTGTGAAAGCATTCAATTTGTCTTGCTCCTGGGTCTTGACCATCATTCAAAGGTGAATCGTTTCTAACATTTTCCTTTGAATTTGTTTAATCTTAGGTTTTAGTGCCTTTGTTTGGGGGTTCACATAACCAAAGAGTTCTAGCACCGAGCCACATTAAGGTGCTTGGGTACTTTACACTTGGGTTGGACTTTGGTGTCTCTTGGTCGTGGAGGTTTGCTTTGCAAACCGCTTGCAAGGACCTTTGCACGCAACCAACAGTCACAAGCCTTTTGTAAATCAACTTTCAACACAGTTTGAGGTGGACCCCTATTAGAATGGTAGTCCCCCACCAATTCTTGACAAAATAAGACATTATCCATAATACTCCAACCTGCAACAAATGCAGACTGGTTCGAGCTAATGAAACTAGGTAGTCAAGGTTTCAACCTGTATCATTCTTAAAGTTGATAGTTCGATCTCCCACTTCAACATTATTAAACTAAAAAAAAGTTATAAATGTATTTTGACAAAAATATTAATTTTTTTTTATTAATTAGATGCTGACAACAAAGGTCAGAAGCGGAGATGGGGAGGTTAGCAAAAACCAATGTAAAAAAATATATTTTGCCACTTAATTTTAAATTGTTCACATCATCATAGTCCAATCAACATGTTAATTGTCATGTCAGCATACATTTTGTTAGGTTAACTAAAGATCAAATGAGCTAGAAGATCATTTAGAAACGTTTTCTAAATCTCAGGGACCAAAGTGTCCCTTTTGAAACTTTAACCATTTAAATACTAAACTCAACCTTTAAAAACCAAAAATGTATTACCCAAAAAAAGTATGTAATAATTGTATAGTATATTAGTTATTGCAACACTAGTCTAAATGTCAAATTCAATTAAGTTGAAAGTTTAATATAAAATTTGACTCACCGAAATCATTCTAGTGGGTAAATGTCCTTTTTTTTTCTTTTTTTATTTATTTTTAATTAAAGTATATGTATGTTATGTTTAAAAAGGAAATCCAATCAATCCACGAGCCAATTAAATATAAGATGTTTCTTTTTAAGTACAATTAAATATAAGATGTTATAATTAAGGGACGAATCATGAACCAACATATGGTTTCATGTGTAGGCTTCCTTAAAGTATCATTGGTTGGAAATTGCAATCATGATGTCAAGTTTCCAAATTAGAGTTATGATGGACAACTTTGTGAATGTGAGTAGACAAAATGGAAATTAATTAAACCATTTTCATTAGTTCTTTT
>JAOANK020000022.1:7716746-7732594 GCA_026257165.2 Telfairia occidentalis | reverse complement strand
ATAATATAAATATATAGTATTTTTATTTTTAATATAATAAATTTAAAATAGCCTAGAGAATGTATTTTATTTTTAAAATAATCAAATTTAAATATATAGTAATTTTATTTTTAATATAATAAAAAATCATAATAATAAAATATAGCTACAAATTATACTGTCCAAACTAATTTTATTTAAAATTCAAGGTTATATTTAAAATAAAAAAAATTGACTTCACAACTTATTTCCAAGATAAACTAATTTCTTACAAATATTTTCATAACTCATATCTAATGTTAGATTCTTAAAATGACTTATATACAAATTGTTTGATTACTTCTTAAAATTAAATCTAAAAACTGTACAATTTTGCTCGTTATTGAAAATTATATAATTTAGAAACATGAAAACATAAACCTAAAAACTACACTTTTTGCTAATAATGGAAGATTATATAATTTAAAAAAATGAAAAGATTAATTTTTCATATTTAAAATATATGGCTAAAATTAACCTATTAATTATATTTTTCTAAATAATATATATTATATAAAATCACTATCTCTCTATATATATTAGATTTTTTATTTAAAATCTTATGTGTTTGTTAATCAAAATTTATAGTTAAATAAATTCTAAACTATTAAAAAAATAATAATATACTTAAAAATTTAATTTTATAATTAAAACACAAATTTTGATGTAATTTAATTTTTTAAAAAAATCAATGCAATATAGTTGTAATTGTGAAAATTGTAACAAATAATTTAGCCAGCAAAAAATACAAAGTTCAGAACTTCATGTTAAACAACTCTACACTCCTAACACAGACTACACAAACTCATACTAAACAACTCTCACCCCAAACACAAACAAATCAACTCAGACTAAATAACTCTGCACTCCAAATACAGACAAAACTACTCCCCAGAATAAACAACTCCCCAGATTTACTCCCCAAACAAAACAAATTCAGACTTAATAAGTCCACTCCCTGCTCCAAACGCCCCCTATGAGTTTATGGTGATGTCTTTTGGTCTTACAAATGCGCCATCAGCATTCCAAGCTCTAATGAACCAGGTTTTTTGCCTCTTTCTTCGCAAATTTGTACTTGTATTTTTTTATGATATTTTGGTGTATAGCCTTGATTTACAAACCTATAAGCAGCATTTAACTGTCGTCTTCAACATACTCCAAGACAACGACCTATATGCTAATCAGAGTAAGTGCCAATTTGCTCAAACACAGATTGAATATTTGGGACATTGGGTATCGACACGAAGGGTGGAGGCTGACGGCAAGAAAGTGCAGGCCATGCTTGAATGGCCAACTCCCCGCTCTTTGAAGGAACTCTAGGGTTTTTTTGGGCCACTGGATATTACCGCCAGTTCGTTAAAAATAATGGCGTGATTGTCGCCCCCTTTACCCAGCTCCTAAAGAAAAGTTCATTTGTTTGGGGACCAAAAACAACAATGGGTTTTCATCAATTGAAGCACGTGATGGTAACGCTCCCTATCTTGGCTTTGCCTAATTTCAATTTACCATTGGCAGTTGAAATCGACGCATCTAGAATTGGTTTAGGGGCGGTTTTATCGCAAGAAATGTGCCTCATCGCTTTCGTCAACCAAAAATTATCAGACAAAGCAAGACCTAAACCTCTGTATGAGCGGGAACTCATGGCAATTGTTTTAGTAGTACAAAAATAGCACCATTACCTTTTGGTTCAGAAGTTTGTGGTTTAGACCGATTAACCGGCATTAAAATTTATGTTGGAACAAAAGGAAATTGAACCTAAATATTAGAAACGGGTAACCAAGTTATTGGGCTATAATTTCGACATTCAGTATCGTCCGAGCCTGGAAAACAGAGTTGCTTACGCTTTGTCTCAACCTCCTCCCGTAGCACAGCTTGCGGCGTTGTCTGACCCAGCATTGATCGATTTTTTATATTGTCAAATCGGAAATCTTGATGATCTGAAATTGAAAGAGATTATGCCAGCTTTCGAAACTGATGAGAATAGCGTTCTGAAGTACACTATGCAGCAAGGTATGCATTTATATAAAGGTCGATTGGTACTCTCTAGTCAGTCCTCATTAATTCCTATGGTTCTACATACATTTCATGACTCAGTCATGGGTGGACATTCGGGTTTTTTGCGAACATATAAGTGCCTCATGAGTGAACTTTTCTAGATGGGGATGAAAGCTGATGTGAAGAAATATGTGGTTGAATGTGACATCTGTCAATGCAATAAATCGATGGTTGCTTCACCGGCAATATTTATACTGCCATTCCATAAAAAATTTGGGAGGAGATCTCTATGAATTTTATTGAGGGTTTACCAAAATCAGCGGGCTTCCATACTATGTTTGTGATGGCTGACCATCTTAGTAAGTATGTTCATTTCATCCTTCTTCACCACCCTTTTACTGCAAAAACCATGGCTACAGTTTTTATCAAGGAGGTGGTTCAATTGCACAGATTCCCTCGTGACCAAACCGAGACAAAATCTTCCTCAGCCATTTCTGGACTGAACTATTTCATTTGCATGGAACAGCTTTGCATCGTAGCATTGCCTACCACCCGCAGAGTGATGGTCAAACTGAAACTGTCAACAAATGCTTGGAGACGTATTTGCAATGTTTCTATTGTGAACGCCCCAAACAATGGAACCAATGGTTGGCATGAGCAGAATATTGGTATAACACTATCATATATTGCTCAATACGACCCTTTTTCATGTGGTTTATGGTTGCACTCCACCACCACTGATCTCTTATGGTGAGAACAAAACGACTAATGACACTCTGGCACACAGTAGCTGGTTCACTGTGATATCACTCTCCCTCATCTGCGATAGCATCTGATTATGGCTCAAGAGAGAATGAAAAAATTTGCCAACCGTCGACGTAGAGAGGTCGAGTTTGCTGTTAATGACTAGGTTTTTCTAAAAATTCGTCCATATCGCCAAAAATCATTGGCTAAACGCCGTTGTGAGAAATTAACCCTCAAATTCTTCGAACCTTATCGGATTGTTGACAAAAAGGGCCAGGTTGCTTATCAGTTGGACCTTCCAGGTGGGGCGACTATTCACCTTGTGTTTCATGTTCCAACTTAAACGAGCCTTGGGCGTGGACCATTCTGTCCAACAAAATCTCCCCATGATCACCAAGGAATTCAAATGGATTATGGAACCAGAGGACGTTATGGGTGTGCTTTGGAATGGCAGGTTCGGTGGAAAGGTCAATTTGAGTTTGATGCAACTTGGGAGAATGTTGAGTTCATGCGACAACAATTTCCTGATTTCCACCTTGAGGACAAGGTATCTTCAATAATTAATACATATTCTAGGAAGGGCAAAAAGGGTAATCAGCATGCTACCGTTGACATTTAATGAAGATGGGAAGGAGGGAAATTTAAATAGGAGGGAAGCAGGAGGGGGATACAAATAGATTTTGGGCTATGCAGCCGTCACTGGAGGTGGAGGGTCACCAGCACTCTCAAATTGAAGCTGGGGAATTTATCTTTTGCTCTATGCTCTGTTTTGTTCAAGACTCTAGAAATTACTCTATTTTGTGTTTGTACTTTGACTATTCTTTTCTGGATATTGTTGCTGGGTTATTGAAATCCTTTGGAAGTTCTTTGTGTCTGTTATATTGTCTGTTTGAGTGTTCAAATTGTAAGGGAAACCTTAGATAGAATTTTTAAAATAAATATAACTAGTACGCCTAATAGGGAGCCACGGTTGTAGGCAAAACTTTTTAAATAAATAAAAATAAAAATTCGTAGAGTTCAACATAGCATGATGAGATGGATCATGAGAAACTAGACTAAGTGGGCCAAACTAGCTCAAAGGGAACAAAGTGGATCCTAGCCTAAGTATGGTTGAGCACAAAGTCAAATAGACTGGCCAATTAGTGGGTTGGGCATAGAGTTGAGTGGGTTGAACAATCAACAGCCTAGCCACAAGAGAGCACGACAGAAGCCCGAAGCCACCCAATGCAGTGCAATCATCCTTAATCTAGCACAAAGCTCAAGGTGATCGAGGCAATTTGACTAGAGCTAATCAGTTGTATGCTACCACCCTATTACGACTACTTAGTTACACCATATCTCACCAAACCACTTGCACAACCTCTAATGGCACACTCCATCACAGCACAATCTAAAGAACATGAAACAGAAGCAAAGGTAAGCTCTCTCACCATACCAAAAATGCTACCGCATGTTAGACTTGAATGACTTGAGTGACGAAGTGTATTTGACAAACACATTAGCATACCAGTGTCTAATTCTCTTATTTTACAAGCGATCCTTGACCATGCTCTCTGTTGCTACCTCTACGATTGTCACCTCACCTCCAACAAGAGTGACATGCACATAATCAACCAATTTGTTATTCGTCCAAAATCACGCAACAAACACTTTGCATATTTTTCTCCATCCAACGTCGTCAAAGAGATAGAGAGAGGCTCCTAAGGTCTCGTTTAGAATGGGAAAAAATCTAAATTTTCACTATCTTGGTAGCATCTGAGAGAACTCAAGCATTTCAACACATGATTCTATAAATTTTTTTGATGTCTTTCCAATATATAACATATTGATATTTGTAAATATATTATATACAGAATATGTTATGCAACAATCTTCCGTGGCAAGTGTGCCTAGAACCCACATCTTAAGTTTTGCAAGCATCAATGCAGAGAAAAAGAAAAGGAACAAGGTAGAAGAGAAGCAAATATGTGAACAAAGATAGTAAGCAAACTGACCAGAGCCTTTTCCCATAAGTTCTCTGCCAGCTTCACGAAAAGTACTCATTATCAGCATGTAAGTGGTGGTTATCTATATGCTTGTTAAATCAGAGAGAAAATTTAACACGAACCTTCTTCTTTGGGACGACAATAAGCTGAGCATTTGCTTCAGCATATGCTGCCATGTCATTAACAGCAGCATTGACCTTGTCGACTGTTAGCCTTCCTCTCATATATCTGCAGTTGGCAAGACTTAATCAAGAAACTAGAGGATTACAAACAACTTTACAGGAATTACATACGCTAAAGACATTTGTACGCATCTTATTTATTTTACTGGCTATGTTTTTTGTCCGTCTAATGCACTCCAAACACCAGTTTATCGATCATAGAAATTATTTAAGGCTAAATTATATCAAATGCCCTAACGTGTATGTAATTGCTTTCAATTTTTCCCATAACGCTTTTAAAAGTTTAAAATCTATCCTCAATCTTTTAATTTGTTTCTGTTGGAATTTCTAACATTTATAAATATCTGTGTAACCTTAGTGGTTAATATTTTGTAATTATTTTATTTTATTCTTTTTCCGCATATTGTATAGGTCTAAAGACCTAACTTGCACATACTTGAATAGATCAATATATTTTGACTCTCTTAAATTTAATATGGTACCAAAGCTACAAAGTTCTAGTGATTTCTAAAAACCCTAGTTTCCGACACTATCGAAACCCTAGTTATTGCTATCAAAAAGTGCACTTTACTTTTGGTGGTTGTCCCAAAGTTTGCCCTCTCTTACGCATCCTTGCTTTACATGGTGCCCAAACAACAACCATCGTTCACCCATCTCATGTTCGCTCATCCAACTTCCTTTGCCACAAATTTGTTCCTCTCTTGTTACTTTCTAACCTTCAAAGGTTTCTGAGGTAACCATTCGAATGGCTAGAAATCTGAGTACAAGCAAGAATAATCTCAATGTCAGTTCTAATAACGAGAAAATTAATCAACTCTTGAAATTTCTAATGATCAAACCTTCTAATAATTCATGCGTATACTTAGTAGGGGTGTTATCGGTTCGGTTCGGCTTCGTTTGAGCACTTAAACCGAGCCAAACCGATTAGAATTTCAAGGAAGTATTAAGAACTGAACTAAACCGTCATATTAAATTAATCGAACCGCTCAAACCGATTAACTGATGGTTCAATCGGTTCGGTGTAGCGGTTTGCCTTTTGTGCACAATGTAAAGAAAAATAATGGGCAACGTTGAGACTCGAACGCACGCACTAAGCTTTTACAAATGAGTTTGCAACGACTACGCTGAGGCGCGCTAATAATCTTTTCTTCTAAATGTTAATATAACTATTTAGTCAATTCCACCAAGAAAAAAGGTGCAATTACAGGACTCGAACACGCAACCTACAACTTAAAGACGGATTTGTAACCATTATGCTGCTGAGCGCCTTTGTCAATAATTTCTAAATATAAATATAAATATTATTGATCAGTTACAAGTTTATTCGGTCCAGTCCATGCAAAACCCAAATCCGACCAAATTTGAGTTTTCTCTATACAAAACAAAACCCTCCAACTCGAACCAGTTCCAAACCAAATTGACGGCAGTTTTGGTCAGTTTGATCGAGTTAGTCGGTTTTGGCGGGGCTCACCCCTAATACTTAGCACAAACAGATAGTTATCCTAAGGGTTCCTCCCATCTATTTGATTCATACTCTCCTTGCAATGAAAAAATTAGAATTGCATCTAGCAATTTGTCTTCCGTTGCAAGAAGAAAAAAAACCATTAAATTGATTGAGAATTTCTCAATCAATTTAACCTCTATGTTCCAAAATTAACCAGTAATCTTTCACCTGTTTTTAAACTTTTAGAGATTTTAATCGTCCTGTAACTTCCTTTAAATCTCACTGCATTTTTCAGCATCATGACTCAGAGAAGATGATTATAAGTGCTAAGATGCTTCCAGCATCAGGACTTAGAGAACATGATTAAAAGTGCTAAGATACTTCCATCAACTACTACTTTAATGACGATTCTTTTAGTAATAAAATAACTCTAGGCCTTAGTGGTATTAGTTCTCTATCTATTAAAGAACAAATTATGCTTGGAAATCTGAAAAAGAAAATTGGATCAGAAACATTTCATTGATGAAATGAAGTGTTACAAAAAGGGGAAGTCTCATGGATTACAAAAAATCTATCCAATTTGTCACGAGTGTGGAGAGATTATATGAACAAAAGAGGTGCCTTCTTTTGCACCATTGTGAAGCAAGAAAACGGGGTGGAGTCAAGAATGTTGTCAATGTTCCTTTCCTTCCCGTGGAAGATGCAAAAGTTTCTTTCATTCAATTGAACCCAGATAAGTGCACGAGCAATGTTGGTCCATAGGATTCTTTTATCTTTGTGAAAGGATGATCAACGAGGATGAGAGAAAGTCACTCAATCACCCCAAAGGGTTGGACAGTCCTCCATTTGAATGCAGATTTGAAGTAACTCCATAAGTAATGTAAGATAATTCCACTGTAATGCCCCTGCTTTTATCCATTTATCTAGTTTACCTAATTACTGTTTATTTTACTGCAATAACAACTTTGAGTTGTGGGATTATTTATGGGATTAGTTAGTATAAATACTAGCTATTTTGTACCTTCTAAAGATTTGAAGATTAATAAACTTTTTTCTCCCTTTGATTTTACATCAATAAGGCTGAGGAGAAGGGATAGTCTCTAAAAATGTGATATGCTGTTTCACTCTCGCTTTTGCAGAGAGAGCACCAATGAGGGGAGAGGGAGAGCCATGGGCATCATTTTTTAAGCCGGTCAACAGTGGCTAAGCTCCCAAATGAGGAACTTAACTTATTGGGGCAAGAGTCCTCCCATATGGCTTCATAAAGTCTGTGATTTGGATAGCTTGAGGGCTTGGTGAGAAATTCGAAGTGGTGAATCTTCCTCCTTTGTCCAAATTCCAAACCCAAAAGTGGGGCTGTTGGAAGGCTGGAAGGAGCTAGTTGTCGACAGTAATGTTTCCCAGTCAAAGATTTCATCTTCCTTGAGGTTCTTTCTAAAGTGAGGGATCCAAGTTTGGTCCCTTTGGTCCCATAAGTCATGGATGGAGCCTTCTTTGAGGCGTGTTAGGCCAAAAAGAGAGGGGAATGTAAGGCTAAGAGGGCGTTGGTCGAGCCAAGGATCAATCCAAGATCGAGTATTACGGCCATCACCCACCTTCCAACTAACATTCCAATAGATGTAATCACCCATTTTTGTAATGAAACACCAAGGGCTCTTAGATGAAGACAAATGAGGGGCAGCAGCCTTGTTGTCTAGGTGGGAAGATCCGTATTTAACAGCAATCACTTTTCTCTGAAAGGCGTTTTTCTCCATTTGATATCTCCAAATCCATTTAGATAATAGGGCATTGTTACGACATTTTAGATCAATAATGCCTAGACCCCAACACACGTTGGAAGCTTGACTTTGGCCCAATTAAGACGATGAACGCCCCTTTTGTCGTAGCCTCTGTCCCATAAGACCTTCTGTAGAGGGACTCGATCGAAGAGGCAATCTTGCTTGGGATATGAAAGAGGGAGATAGTAGGTTGGTAGGTTTGTGAGGGTGGCTTTGATAAGAGTTAATTGCCCACATTTGAAGATGTAAGAGTGATTCCAACAATGGAGGCGTTTTCCAACTTTATCAATGATGGGTTGCCAAAAGGAGAGATTCCTACTTAAAGAGGAAGCCCTAAGTAAGTCGATGGCCAGCTCCCATTTTACACCCATACTGAGCAGCCAAACCAGCAATACGTCTTGTGTCGCAATTGATACCCAAAACTTCTGATTTATGACAATTAATGTTCAACCCCGATGCCTTCTCAAAGGAATTAATGATGTTGAACAGATTAGCAATTGCCTCATCCTCTTGTGAGGAAAAAAGGATCGTGTCATTAGTGAATAGAAGATGGTGGATCTGACAGTTTTCCAACCTAAAGCCTTTAATCAACCATCGTTCATAACCGTGAGATAGCATGTGGCTGAGGCAATCAATAATCAACACAAAGAGGAATGGGGATAGAGGATCACCTTCATGCAATCCTCGAGATGCGATGATCTTTCCTCTTGGCCTACCATTAATGCTAATAGAGTAATTGGCAGATGAGATACAGCCCTTGATCCACCTTCTCCAAAGAGTGCCAAAGCCCTTGGCTTCTAGGATAGCATCAAGAAAGTCCCAATCAACCGTTCAAATGCCTTTTCAATGTCTAGTTTGATGACCACCCACTTTCCTTTACATCTATGTTGGTAGTCAATAAGCTCGTTGGCAATCAAATAAGCATTGATAATTTGTCTTCCATGGTCGAAAGCGGACCGGTAGTCAAAGATTAGTTCAGGTAAAACTCTTTTCAATCTCTCTCTGATAGTACTGTGGCAAGAATCTTATATAAACAGGAGGTGAGGCTGATGGGTATATAACCACTGACCGAGCGAGCATCCATTCGTTTGGGGAGAAGGCAAATATAGGTCTCGTTCATATTAGCATGGATAA
The DNA here is from genome assembly GCA_026257165.2 of Telfairia occidentalis. NCBI lineage: Eukaryota > Viridiplantae > Streptophyta > Magnoliopsida > Cucurbitales > Cucurbitaceae > Telfairia > Telfairia occidentalis. Next base: position 7,723,314 of record JAOANK020000022.1, on the reverse strand, counting down.
TTGCATTCTTGAAAAAGTCTTGGAACACTCCTTTGATATCGGACTTAAGAGTATTCCAAAACTTTTGAAAGCATTCTACCGTTAAACCATCAGGGCCGAATGATTTGTTCTTACCAAGAGCCTTGACAGCCAACCAAATCTCATCATCTGTGAAGGGAGATCCACAATTCTCAGTGGAAATAGGAGCCCAATCAATCATGGGAGGTAAGGGGCGAGGCTGCTGTCTTTTAGTGTAAAGATCCTTGTAGAATGCTAGAAATTCAACAACAATGTCTTGTTCGTTCAGAAGGCCACTGCCTTGCCTGGAGAGAACTTCCACAATAGTGTTTTTTCTCATTTTGGTTGCCATGTAGCGGTAGAAAAAATCAATGTTTTCATCCCCTTCAAGGTTCCACTTTGCCTTGCATTTTTACCTCCATAAGATCTCCTCCCTAGCGCAAACATTAGAGAGATTGTCCCTAAGGTTGGTACATCTTTGTTTAAGGTCTAATGGAAGGGGGGCCAAGCTCTTCAAGCAAATCAATACTGTTTATCTCCTTTTGAAGCATCAATTTCTGATCGGGGATGTGTCCAAAAGTTGTGGAGTTTCACTCTTTGATAGCTGTCTTAAAAAGTTTTAATTTTGGAATGAACCTGTGCCCTGGCCAGCCAACTATGGGGTGTTGTTTCCACCAAGAATCCATGAAGGGACTGAAGGATGAATGTTGCAGCCACATGTTCTCAAATTTGACAAATTTGAAGGGAGGGAGACCCATTTTTTATTACCAAGAACTAGAAGGAGGGGGAAATGTTCAGATGTGGGCCTTTCCAGTCTTCTTAGGTTGACAACGGTGAATTTTCTAATGCAAGAATCAGAAATGAGAAAGCGATCAGTGCGGGTCAAGGTGAGTTCATCTTTGAAGTCGGACCGTGTAAATAAGCCATTTGCTAAAGGAGGATCCGTGAGGTTGAAAGCTTCAATGAAAGTGTTGAAGTTGGACATGGCTAATGTAGGGGCTCTGCCATTAGAGTTTTTGTTGGACCATCTAGTAATGTTGAAGTCACCTCCCATGATCCAATTATCAGCACAGAGACCTGCAAGATCATATAATTCATGCAAGAAAGCAGTTTTTTTGTCGATGGGCCATTGTTAGACCTCTTATTCTCAAAGTATATCAGAGGAAGAAGGGCAAAGCTGGAAATTAAGTTGTGTTTTTATGTTAGTTATTATGTTGTTTATCCTGTATGTTAAATGCTTAAGTATTGGGACAAGGAAGTTGTAACTTCCTTAGTCAGTTATTGTGTTGGATGTGTTATATGTATTTTGTATGTAGATAGGAAAGTTACTTTTGTCTTGTAAAAAGGAAGTCTTGTTCTTGGGAGAGTTGTGTGATCCTCTCGAATTGACCACCATTGTTTATATTTAATCTGGACTAGTAAAGATACCTATCAGCCATATATACCCGTGAGCCATAATTGAAAACCATCAGATAGGGTAATATTGAGAGAAAGAGAGAAGGCACCTTCAATAATTTCAGAGATGGTAAAAGTGGGATCATTCCACATTATTAGAATACCTCCAGAAGAGCCATAGGCATCGAGAACAATCCAACTCACGTGACAACTGTTCCAAATAGATTTTATGATTCTCCTATCAATCGAACTGCATTTGGTCTCTTGGATGATCACGATGGAGGGGTTATGCTTGAGGATAGAAGCCTTGATCAAGGTTCTTTTCTTCCAAGAACACATGCCAAGCACGTTCCATGATAAGATGATCATATAACAAAGTTGGGTCCCTTCCCTTGGTCTTCTCATAGGTGATGGAATAATGAAGATCTTCAGCTCTCAAACGCCGCCCTTCGCCTATTTTTCAATCAACTTATTCTTTTTTTTCTTTGTTGGGGATGACAACGATGCAGAGACCACATTCGTCAAGCCAAGGGGCTATGGCTCTAAGATGGTATTTGTAGGGGTTGAAGAGAGTAGGGTTGTTGAATCAGTTAGAAGTTTAAATTAAGTTGACTTAGTTATAAGTTGTTATTGTTTGTTTAATAAATCTCCTTTATTATAGGGAAGTTAGGAGGTTAAATCTCTTTTATTTTAGAGAAGTTAGGAGGTTATCCCTAGATTTTATTTTCTCTTGTAACCTATAAATAGTACCTCTATTCTTCATCTTTAATCATTAAATTGTGAAATAAACCATTTATTTCTTTTCTCTCTGCTCATGTATGTCTCTCTCTGGTGTTTCCATCCTTAGTTTTTATGGTATCAGAGCTAGGTTTGGATTGACACCAGAATTGTTAAAACAACCATGATGACTGACGTGCACAAGGATGAGAATTTTGAAGGACCAAATAAGACCTCAATTTCTCTCCCTACAAGCACGTCCACAACTCCTCACATCTCTTTCTCTAAAAACACTTCGCTCCAAATTACCTCTCCAAAACTCAACGGAAAAAATTTTCTGCAATGGTCTCGATCGGCCCTCCTAGTTATCTGCGGCCGAAGTCGACTAGGGTACATCAATGGCACGATAGCAAAACCAGATGAAGTCAACCCTTCTTTTTCCGTGTCGAATGCTCAAAACTTGATGGTCATGGCATGGCTCATGAACTCGATAGAGGAGGACATTAAAGAATCATTCCTCTTCTACTCAACGGCAAAGGATATCTAGAATGCACTCACTACGCCTTTCTTTGATTTTGATAACTCGGCTCAATTATTCGAATTACGCAATAAGGCACGCTCCTTACAATAAGATGAATCCAATGTCACACAATACTACAGCTCATTACGTCAGCTGTGAGCTGAACTCAATCTATTTCTCAATCTCGAATGGGAGAACCCGAAGGATGCTGAACGCTTTCGCAAACATATCGAGAAAGAACGAATATATGATTTTCTTGAAGGTCCTCGTCCGGAATTAGATGATGTGCACGGCCGCTTGCTTGCCACAAGCTAATCCTAGCCATCGACGAAATATTCGCAGAAGTTCATTGAGAGTCAAGCCAAAAACTGATTATGGGTGACACACCTGCAAAACCCATGTCTATCACGCTAGAATCATTAGCTTTGGCGGCGTGAGGACTACCACCACCTTCTCGATCAACTCGCCGGAACAACCTATGGTGTGATCACTGCAAGTGCACGAACCATACAAAAGATCGGTGTTGGGAACTCCATGGTCGTCCCCAACGAAAGAATTTATCAGAAGATTCTCAGCCACCTTCGACCACAAGTACTCCACCTTCTCAAACCAGCTCCTCCAACTATCAGGTGGGCTATAGTGTGTCGAATCCAACCATATCAAATCCTCAAAACCTGACCACCTATTTCCCTCCATTATCAAAGGCGCAACTCGAACAGCTCTATCGCCTCTTAACTATGCCGACTGAGTGCAACCCTTCGTCAAGTTTCGTAGCACAACGATGTATTTTTAAACAAGTCAGCAGCATCTCGGTTAGTGGATCTTAGATTCGACTGATCATAAGACAGCTTCTCATGATATGTTTACCATGTACTCACCCAATCCGATTCAGACACATGTCAAGCTTGCAGATGGATCATTGGCTATTATTAAGGGCTCTGGTTCTGTTGTTCTTAGCCCAAATATTACATTGCACTTAGTGCTCCATGTGCCTAAATTATGTTGCAATTTAGTTTCTATTCAGAAGTTGACTCATGATTTAAAGTGTCAGGCCCTGTTCACTGACTCTAAGTGTTTGTTTCAAGACTTGATAACGGGAACGACAATTGGCAGTGCTGATAGCTTTGAGGGGCTCTATTACTTCAGAGAACCAAGTCTAAGGAATAAACAAGTTCTCTAGGTTGGTTGTGAGACAACTCCTAGAGAACAACAAATTTTACTTTTACATCACCGTTTAAGGCACCTAAACTTTCAATATCTTAAACATTTGTATCCTTCTCTTTTCCATAATAAAGACTTTTTTTCTTGCGAAGTGTGTCAACTTGCAAAATACTCTCATACGTCTTATCCTGCTGTTGAGTATATACCATCCACTCCATTCACAATGATTCATAGTGATTCATGAGGGCCGTCTTGCATCAAAACTATGTCTGGTAAACGTTGGTTCATTAGCTTCACCGATGACCATACTAGAGTTTGTTGGGTCTTATTTACTTAAAGAAAAATCAAAAACCGCATCAATCTTTCAAAAATTTCATTCCCTCATTCATAATCAATTCAATACAAGCATCAAAATTCCTAGCGCAGATAAGGGGACAGAATATTTTAATCAAACATTGGGTACTTTCCTGTCTCAAAATGGAATCATCCACCAAAGTTTTTGTGTTATTACCCCCAGTAAAATGGTATAGCTGAAAGAAAAAATCGGCATCTTTTAGAAACTGTCTGTGCTCTCATGTTCACCCATTTTGTTCCTAGCCATTTTTTGGGGTGATGCTGTCCTTACTGCGTGTTATCTCATTAATTAGATGCCCTTTCGTGTTCTGAAATTTAACACTCCACTAGAAGTCTTACTATCTATCCTCAAATCCGATCTGTCCTCACAATCCCCCTCAAAACATTTGGGTGTACTGCATTTACTCATATTTAGGATCATGAACGTCACAAATTGGAGCCAAAAAGCCAGAAAATGTGTCTTACTTGGTTACTCTCCTACTCAAAAGGGCTATAAATGTTATTGTCCAGCCACCAACAAATTTTACACTACCATGGATGTCACATTTTTTGAGTCTCAATCATTCTTCTCCCTAAATTCCCCTCAAGGGAAGACTGAGCCTATTGCAAGTAATCTTGAAGGGAATTTTTGAGAGATTGACAATCTAAATACCGGAGTCGAGTCTCCTCAGCCAGAAATACCTCCTCATTAGACAAAAATACATATTCCGATTGTCTCAATTACTCAAATAGAAGAGTCAGTTCCTATTATTTCCTGTAATAATCAAGATGATCAAGTCAACCCAAATCCAGGTGACAAGCAACCTGAGACTCTTGTTTATTCTCGACAACAAACGGTTCAAAGAGGAGTGGAGCCACCATAGCCTCAACAGCAAACTCATGAATCTATCTCGTCTTTAGGTACTGAACAATCTACCCTTGTGCCTCAAGATAACACTAATGGTATTGATCTCCCTATTGCACTTAGGAAAGGTGTGAGATCGAGTACTCAGCATCCAATTGCTCAATGTGTTGGTTATAGTCATTTATCGTCAGCAGTTCAGACCTTGGCTCTCAATCTAGAAGCCAATGAGGTACCGAAGTCTATTCAAGAAGCTATGAGTGATACGCAGTAGAAAAATGTGGTAGATCATGAAATGAAGGCTTTGAAGCTTAATAATACATGGACAATAGTTGATCGTCCTCAAGATAAACTAACGGTAAGATGTCGATGGATCTTTACTGTCAAATATAAGGTCGATGGGTCTATTGAAAGGTATAAAGCAAGGTTGGTGGCCAAAACTAAATACAATTAGTGTCCTTTTGTCCCTTGCTGCAAATTTGGATTGGAAACTACAACAACTAGATGTCAAGAATGCATTCCTCAATAGGGATTTGGAAGAAAAGGCGTACATGGACCTTCCCCTAGACTTGATATTGATAAGTATGATGGAAAGGTGTGTAAGCTGAAGAAATCTCTCTATGGTTTAAAACAATAGCCACGTGCGTGATTCAGGCGATTTACAAAGGCGATTTGTAAACAAGGGTATACCCAAGCTCAAATCGACCATACAATGCTCTATAGGCACTCTCAAGGTAAGATCACCATCCTCATTGTTTATGTCGATGATATTATCGTAACAAGTAACCACTATGAGGTAATAGAAAGGCTAAAACAAGCACTTGGAAAGGAGTTTGAAATAAAGGACTTGAGGGCACTTCAGTATTTTCTTGGGATGGAAGTCGCAAGAAGCAGAACTAGTATATCTGTATGTCAAAGAAAATATATACCGGCCCGTTTGAAGGAAACTGTAATGCTTGGATATAAACTAGCTGATACTCCAATAAGTCCCAATCATAAGTTGGGAAAGAGTCTAGATGGGATACTGGTTGAGAAAGGTAGATATCAACGTCTTGTTGAAAGATTAATCTATTTATCTCACACTAGGCCGGATATTGCATTTTTCGTTAGTGTTGTAAGCCAATACATGCATGCTCCAACTGAAGAACACATAGAAGTCGTACATCATGTTCTTAGATATCTTAAAGGAACTCCAGGGCTTGGATAATTTTTTGAAAGGATGATGACAGAAAGATTAAAGCATTTACAAATGCAGATTGGGCAGGTTCTGTTCAAGATAAGAGATCTACAACAGGATATTGTACCTTCGTATGGGGTAATCTTGTTACATGGAAGAGTAAGAAACAATCAGTTGTTGCAAGAAGTAGTGCTGAAGCTGAATTGAGGGCATTATCTCATGGTATTTGTGAATAATGTGGCTGAAACTCTTTCTCCAAGGACTCAAGATTAGGTGTGGTAGTCCAATGGAAATCTACTGTGACAACAAGGCTGCAATTGCTATTGCAGACAATCCAGTGCATCATGATTGTACTAAGCATGTTGAGGTTGACAGACATTTCATCAAGGAGAAGATTGAAGAGAAA
>JAOANK020000022.1:7695286-7716646 GCA_026257165.2 Telfairia occidentalis | reverse complement strand
TTTGAGAGAAGAAATACTTGATGCATCATCCCCAGTAATAACAATATCATCAACATACACAACAAGTAGAATAATACAATTCTCAAACCGATGATAGAAGACAGAATGATCGAAAGTACTTTTTTTCATTTCAAACTGCTCAAGTGCTTGACTAAATTTACCAAACCATGCTCGCGGACTCTGTCTTAATCCATACAAAGATTTTCTTAGTTGACAAACTTTTTCACCCTCCCCTTGAGCAACAAACTCAGGTGGTTGCTCCATATAAACTTCCTCTTGAAGATCACCATGGAGTAACGCATTCTTGATGTCAAGTTGATATAAAGGCTAACTGTGTGTAGTAGCTAGAAAAATAAACAACCGAACATATGTGAGTTTTGCAATGGGAGAGAATGTATTAGAATAATCAATACTATAAATGTGAGCATAGCCTTTAGAAACAAGACGGCTTTCAATCGAGCAACGGAATCGTCGGGGTTAACTTTGATTGCAAACACTCATTTACACCTAATGGCCTTCTTTCCTGCAAGACGAGATACTAGATTCCAGGTACCATTATCATCTAAAGCATTTATTTCTTCAATCATTGCATTACGCCAACTAAGATGAGATAAAGCTTCATGAACAGATTTAAGAATAGAAATAGAATCAAGAGATGTAACAAATGAATAGGAGAGTAAAGACAAATAGTTATGAGAGACAAAAGAAGAAATAGGATAGGTACAAGTACGTTTACCTTTACGAAGAGCAATAGAAAGCTCATCACTTGATACTGGATCAGATCTCGAAGAAGGTTCTGATAGAGGACATGTGCCTGAAGGTGGTAGTGGTAGTGTCCGCCTGAAGTATACGTGTGTAATGGGTGGGTGAGGAGGAATGGAAACCAAAGGAGGAGCAGGGGAAAATTCCGAAGAAACAATCTCATAAACTAAAAGATCATCCTCCTCCCCTTGACATGGGCGCGGCAATGAGGAATTAAAGGGCATATCTTCAAAACATGTGACACCAAGAGAGACAAGATACCTCTGAAGACTCAGACAATAACAACGTCCCCTTTTTTAACGCGAGAATAACTGAAGAAGATGCATTTCAAGGATTTGGGTCTAACTTGGTGACATAAGGACGAATATCACGAACAAAGCAAGTGCAACCAAAAACTTTAGGTGGAATGGGAAACAAGGGGTTGGATGGAAAAAGAACACGATAAGGAATCTCACCATTCAGAACAGAGGAATGCATTCGATTAATCAAAAAGCAAGCTGTGAAAACGACATTGACCCAAAAATTCTTTGGAACATGCATTTGAAGGATAATTGTCCTTGCATTTCCAAGAAGATGTCTATTTTTACGTTCAGCAACTTCATTTTGGGATGGAGTGTCGCACAGGAAGATTGATGAATAATGCCATTGGTGCACAAATAAGATCCAAGCATATGAGAAAAATATTCACCAGCATTATCAGTTCGCAGAATTTTAAGCGGCATGTTAAATTGAGTCTGGATTTCAGTATGAAAAAAGCGAAAATGAGAAAGCAACTCAAAACAATTTTTCATTGAATATAACCAAGTTAGAAGAGAATAATCGTCAACAAAAGTAACAAGATAGTGAAATCCAGTTATAGACACCACTGGACAAGGACCCAAACATCTGAATGAACTAATTCAAAAAGAGCCTAGGACTCGAACTAAGACGATGAAATTCTGCAAATTGACAAGAATTACAAGTTTATGAAGATAAAGATTGAAACTCTAGATAACGTTTCTTTAACGTGAACAAAGACAGATGACCCAAAGGACAATAGACCTCGAACGAGGATGCAACTCAAAGCATGTGACCACTTTTGGTAATTGGTGATCGAAAATGTAAAGTCCTCCCGACTCATATTCTCTACCAATAATCTTCTTCGTCATACGATCTTGAAACAAGCAATAGCCAGGGAAAAAGAAGATAAAACAATTAAGATCACGAGTAAATTTACTAACAGAAATCTAATTAAATGAGAGAGTACGCAAATTTAACACGAAAGACAAAGAAAGAGATGAAGTGAGATTAATTGTTCCAAAACCAAGAAGAGATGATGTTGATCCATCTGCTAAACTAACAGTGGGTGAAGATGCAGATGACAAGAGAGTAGAAAAAAGCTTAGAATTACATGTCATATGGTTTGTAACACCAGAGTCTATAACTCATTTGGTAAGGGATGAAAGAAGGCAATTGTGCATATTACCTGACTCAGCAATGGTTGTAGTGGGGTTCGATGAGGATGTTAATGCTTTCAATGATTCTTGGTACTGCTAGAATTTAGCAAAGTCATCCGCAGAGACAGTAACTGAAGCTCCAAATGTATCATGAGTGGAGGTAATCTGATCAAGTGGAGGTCTCTGACCCTTATTCAACAGCTTCCTACAATCTTGTTTCATATGACCCAGCTTACGATAGTAATTACAGACAATATCTGAACTAGGTCTCTGAGAGTCCTGAGAGTCATGTCTCCAATTATCATAACCAATCCTCTGAATATTTGTACTCACTCCTTTATGAACTCTGACATCATTGTGCTTACTGATTAAAGCACTGTTGGGTTGAGAAACAGATGAGTCAGATGAGCCTGCCTGAGGATTTTCGGTATGAAGAACTCTACTAAAAGCATCTTGTAAAGAAGTTATCTCTGAGGCAAAAAGGATTTGTGCTTTGGCCATCACAAATTCAAGTAAAAGTCTTTGTAGAAAGCACATAACAACCATCTTTTCACGTTGAGCTTGTTGTACTTTAATATCTATATTAAATGGCATAAGCATATTTAGTTCTGCACACATCTTCTTTAAATGCATAAAATAACTCATAACCGACTGATTCTGCTGTTGAGGACGATATAGTGTTGTGCAGACTTCATATATCTTATTAACTCGCTCTTTTCCAGAGTACAAAAATTCTAAGTACTCTAGTAATTCCTTCACCAATCCACAATGATTCACTAATCCACCACTTCATCCTCAATCGAATTCTTTACCTGGAGGTACAATCGAGTGTCATCTCGAAGCCAATTTTTCCTTCTGTCATCCTCCAAACCATCATCAGTAATGTGGTCATCCATGTCCATATTTCTTAAGCAAAAAATAATGGTCTTACGCCAATCATAATAGTTGAACTCATTCAACTTATGTTCCATGAACTTTGATGTGACAGAGACCGTATTGGATAGACGTATAGGTTTCGTGTCAGCCATTGATAATGAAAACTGAAGATAAACCAAAATCAGACATAACTGAACTAATCCAACGAAAAAATAGATCTTAACAAGGGCAAAATTTGATTTTTTTTCTCAAATATCTTCACACCCGAGCAATATTCTCCAAAATAAAATATACAGACAAGCCGAAAATCACAAACCGAGACAAACCCAATCGACGACGACCAAAACGGAGCTCCGACGCTCCCTCACGCGGCGGCACGTGACACCCACTCGCAGCGATTTCTGGTGACCGGCAACAGCGATTTTGCTCCTCTGACTGCGTCGCTCCTTCCTAGGTGTGTGGTGTCGACAACCAGTCACTCTAACTCAATGACCCAAACTTCAAACCCTAGTCTCACTTGGGAGAGAAGAAACCTTAATGACAATCTACACCCTAGGAAAGCTCTGATACCATATAAATGTGATTAGAAGAAAAATGTGTTATCTTATTCAATATGAGAAGGTCTCTATATATATAGGTACATATGAGAACCCTAATCTAACCTTAAATGATGTACAATGACTATAAAAGACACATACATAATAACACACACATATATATACATATGAAGGAAAAAACTACCGAAATAAAAGAGAAGATTATGAATCAAAGAAATCAAAGAAACGAAGGAGGACAATTAGCAAGAAAATGAAACGTTCACAAAGAAGAACAATGGCAGGACGACCAAGCAAGTGGCCTAGAGGGAGTTCGGTCAGAAAAAGAGTAGAAAAAGAATAGAAAGATGGGGAAGGGGCTGGAAAACACATGTGGAAAAGGCACGCATTCAAAATTTGACCAAAGAAAAGGAGAAAAAGTTGAGACAAGGGGCTGCCTGTCGTTGCTGCGGTGGATGGGGTTATGGAAAAAAGTGAAGAGGAAGATGAAAAAGCGTCACCATGTAAAATATGAGGAAGAGAACGATACCAAAGACTTGTGGGAATAGTTACTCCATCTCTTATGATCTAAATCTAAGAAATGTCAATCAAAGTAGCCGAAATTGAATATGTTATTTACGTATTGTTCATTGCTCCATTTCCCATGTAAAAGCATGGAACTCATATTCCCATTTTATGAACATTAATAAGCAAATTCATCAGTACTTTTGCATTATTTCTTCTCATTCTACGTAAGCAAAACTAGCTATCAGTTATTCCCATGTGCTTAAACAAGAGGAAAGAACAACTCACGATGATAGTGAATTCAGTTCATCAATGGTAATGTACCAAAGTGGTGGAGAGGAACCTTTCTTCTCCTGAAATTGACATTAGAAAGGTCACTTCTGCATTAATGATCAAGCAAAGAATGATGGCAAGGACCATAATATTAATCACTAATTCATTATGATAATCACTCATTGAGCATTGTGGTAATTTAAGCCCACAAGTGGAGGGAGTGTAACAAATATGAATAAAAGATTAAATTTAGCATAACCTAACCGCTTACCGAAGTTTTAGGTTCACCACCTAACTTAGGCCCTAATTGTTAGTTCATATAGGGATGAACGTGTAAAAAGCATTAATTTTACATAAACATAACTGTAGGAAGAGAATTCCTACCTTAGGTAAGACTGAAATCACATCGTCAGCCTCTAGGGAGCCCAATTCAGTACCAGATTTTTTGGCCTCTGAACCAAGACTGAAAACTGAAAGCCATCAAACCTTTTCAAACTACCCTTTTAACAATGGAAATTGACGTCTGGGGTTCAAATCATGGAACTCATATACAATTTAGAACATATTCGTCACCTGGTATTTAAGTTCAATGCAGAAACTCTTTCAGCATGAATCGGATGTGAGGGAACATGAAGTGATATACTTTCTAATCTCTTCTGCTGCTTCAGAGATGCTTCGATAAGTTTCTGCAACATTTGGAGAATCACGTTATATGGTCCATCAACCAAGAAAAAATTTAGCTACTCAAAAACAACATAAAATTATGTTTGGGACTCTTTTGGTATGGCTAAAAGCATTTTTACTAGGCTCAAAAGCACTTTTTTTTTTCTTTTTCCATCATCATGTTTGACAGTAACATAAAAGAGTTATAAAACATGTCAATAACATTATAATTGTTAAATCACCACTCTACCCACAAGCTTAAGGTAAATTTAATCATATATAAAGACTTTTAACAAAAGTATTTTGTGAAAAAGCACTTGTAAAGTACTTTTGGCCCAAGTGTTTGACCAAAAAGCACAAAAAGACACGTCAAAGCACTTCTAAAAGTGTAAAATTAAGCATCAATGTAATTTGTTATTACGTACTTTTTTACTAAAGTGTTTAGGATGAAAGTAGTTTTGCACAAAGCACTTATTCTAGAATTATTCTCAAATAGACCAACACACCCAAAAACTGTCAAACTCACAATTCTATAAGGCTCACTAAATCAGGTAATGAGTTACCTGCAGTTCTTTTCCATTCCCTTTAAAATTTTCAAAGTGAAACATGGCAATATTGATCTGATCAGTATTACAAATCTTAAAGTATCTTGTAGGTATAAGGGGCATGTTATTGCTCATAATGTTAGGTCAATTAAGGGTCTGTTGTTCCTTAACAAATAGTCTCTTGGGTTATCATAAGTTCTCCAAATCTCCTTCACACTATGTTTTTAGGTTGATATGTTTATGACACTCGGAAACTAATTTCTTAAGGTTTCTTAGTAACAATGCAGAGGGGAAAGGTAAACAGAATTGTATAGAGTCAAATGAAAGATTGTCTAAAATGGAAGAAATGGACGAAAATACGTTCGCTTTGGGAATTGCTTCAGCTTCTTCTCGTAACTGGTTCTTGATTGCCTGCACCTGCAACTCCATCGCCTTCAATGATGCATCAACCGCCGACAAATCAGGGACACAACTCGCTGGATACACTATAACAACGAGAAGTCGATCATGTGGTAGACACTTCTGCCTCCAATAGAATTATAGCCAAGAAAATGAATAAAAGTTTATATATTTCCACTCACTGTTTCGTGCAATTACAAGATCTTGGAGCTCCGCAATCCGACTATTGAAAGCAGCAATTAGATTATCAAGCAATGAACCAACTTCCTTTGCCTCCATCTATCTCCACTCTCGTAAAAAAAAATTCACGCTGAAGTTTGAGTTACATAGATCTGTTAGGCCGTAAGTTCTTGAAAAGAGATGAATGATCAGAAAATTGAAAACTAGAGAAAGTGGAAATTGGGCTAAACATGCTTCACAAAAAAGTAAAGCAGAAATGATAGTAAAAGGTCAATTTTCTTAAGAACTCAAAAGATAACCGCTGTACAAAATTTAAATGTAAAATAAAAAAAATCAAACAGCCATTGAGTTAAATTAATTTAACCAAAAACAATTCATTTGTCATAATTGACCATAACAACATGCTAATAAAGTAACAATTTATATGAATAAATTATGGAGAAAATTAGAGAATGAGAGAGAGAGAGCCATATTAATGCATCTGCGGTCTAATTATAGATAAAAAGTCAAGATGTGTACGCATAAATAACATATGCAGTGAGATCCAAGTCACAATCATAACATCAAATTTACAAACTTCAAAAAACAAGCTTCACAAAAAAAGGGACCTTCTATAGATCAGGTCTAGGACTAAATCTCAAACATACTAAGCAATAACCAACACTGAGAATCAGACCAACCTAAATAAGCAACAAAAACAATTTGATCTAAAACAAATTCTGAATTACAAGAAGAAAAATTAGACATCTCTAAATTTCAAAATTTTTCATTTATCCTAGTTTAGAACTAAACTAAATAACAACAAATTTTAAAAAAAAATAAGTGGTACCTTTCAACCTTCTCTTTATTTCTTTTAGAGGATGTAATGTTCTTCAATTATGATGCAGTTCGTAAATGGAAAGTGGTAAAGCTGCTAATGCTCATCCTCCTGATGAATATAAAAGGGAAATAAACCAAAAAAGAGTTGACACATCAAGTTTCTTAGCCAATGAAATCAGATCTATAGCCAAAGAAGAAATAAGGATAGACCCCGTGCATGAAAGTAGTAAAAAGAAAGGGTGGGCACATGAGAGTATTTTAGAGGCATCAAACTAATAACACACTCCCGCCTCGAGCAGTTTAGAATTCTTAGAGATTCATCACTAAACAGATTGGAACTAATAAACATCTTCTACACCTTGAACTGCCATTTCCAAGAAACAAGTTCAAATTTTAACATCTGCATGAAAAAAACTTGTCTGAAAACATTTAAAAATTGCCATTAATGACAAAATCTTCCAAACGAAACCATCTGCAGAGCCAAGGTAACTCAGAAAGAGCATTGAGCACATACTACATAAAAAGAGAACTTTTCCAACATTTTAAGAACAAGGTTGATACTGAACTCTACAACTAGAATATTATTTATCAGCTAAGCTCAATTACAAACTATAACAACACATCTGAACTACACTTTGCAGTTTTAATCCATTTGTCCTCTCTTCATTTCTCGTTTTTAAAACTTGAAAACTTTCAGTTTAGCTTTGTTTCTGTAAGCATCAAACTTTGATGAATAGTTGTTTGTATTTTTTTCAATGCCAGGCTGTTAGAATAAAGCAGAATTCGAGCAAACCAAGGCCATATAGCCACTGTTATTATCCTTCTAATAGACCACTTAATTATTGAAAGTTTCTGTTCGTTCTCAATGTCTAGTGCTACGCTTGTATGGATTAATTCTATATCAGTTTTTGGTAGGGACAAATATAATGCTGAAGAGAAAAATCAGCAAATACACTAATTCAACTAACATCAAAGTGTCACCAACAATAAAAATCTAACGAAAATATACTACAATTTTAGGACCTTTGAAAACCATTTTGTGTTTGGTTTTCCATTTTTTATATTTTAGCTTATAATTGCAATTTCCACTCATGCGTTTCTTTGCTTTATTATCTACTTTTTATTACTTTTTTAAAATCTAAGCCAAATTGTAAAAATAAAACAAATAAATAAATAAATAATAAAAGTAAAAATAGTTTTCAAAAACTTGTTTTAGTTTTTGAAATTTGGCAATCCAAATGTCTTTGCAAGAATGATAAAACTATACTATACAAATTGAGGCAAATTGAGGGGAAGTATGTATAATTGTTAAAAACATAAAACTCAAAACGGAATGTTTATCAGACGGCCTTAGTAATAATAATACTAAAATTGGTGAAATTAAATGCAGTTCAAATGCTACGGCCAACTCAACTAACATCAAAACAACACCAACAGTATTAAAATCTAACAAAAATATGCTAAAATTTTAATATAATACCAAAATTGGGGAATTAGCAAACTTGTTTAGTCACAGTTTAAACATATGCATGTTCGATATTATCGTACCGCAAACTAATTCAACTAACATGAGAGCTCAATCCACATACTAATCCGCAGTAAAAACTGAAAATGACAAACTCAATTGATGAATTCCAGAGCAATCGGCATGAGAAAAAAGTTCGGAATCAACTAATTTACTCCCAAGATGCGACCAGAAGCTGATTATAGGATAATGTAGAAATTAAACCCTAAACTTTACCGGTCAAAAGAGGAAAAATGAGAGAATCAATGGCGAGCGAGGAGTAAGGGGCTGCAAAGTGAGCATGAAGAGTGAGAATTGGGGCAGCCGAGAAATCGAAACGATCGCGGTGGTGAATTTAAATGATGCAGTATACTCAGTTTATTATTAAAAATAAATAAATAGTTGATCGTTTAGATGACTTTTTCTTTTAATATTGTTTTTTTAAATCTTTTTAATTATTTTTATTATTATTATAGTTATAATTTATTAATGTCACGCTTTCTTCGAAATAAATAAATAAATATTAAAAAAAGAGACGCATTGAATTAGACTTCGAGTACATGTCAATTACACATGGTTCACTCAATTTTTTTTTAGTTCAATATTTGCGAAGATGGAGGATCGAACCATCGACTTCTTATACGATGGTAGTACATATGTCTATCCATTGAACTATGCTCGAATTAGTTAGTTCATTCAATCTATATCTACATTGATATCAATATCTATAATCTATAACATCAATCTACATTCAATTACATGTTAGTTACACATGGTTTGCTCATCCAAGGAGGTCCACATCATGCTCAACTACTAGCACCACAAAAGGATTCGGGATAAGCGCATGTTCTAACTACTAAGCCCACCTCGTAAAGGGCTGGTAATTACACCAGATGCTTAGGAAACAACAGGTGATCATGCCGACCAATGTAATCAAGTCCAGTGATATGATACTACGCTCATGATCCTCGCAATCCAGTGTGATACTCGCTTAAATTGGCTCAACTGCCTCCCAAACACTCCATATTAATCCTAACTGCGAGACTTATGGCATATACACGAGACACATCAGATTGCTACGAATTGAAAGAGCAAATCGAGACCCTTATACTTATCTGCTACATTGGTGTTTTCACTCTCATACAAAATGGGCTATTTTACAAGTTTATCGTTTGACGAGGGGCCTCGACGTCAAATGCCCCGAAGGCGCCCAAAAGAGAACGGTTGAATTCACCCTAGGTTGATCAGCCTACCAAAATCCACACCATATTCTAGGTGGTTTGGAGGGCACTCCAGTCAGAAAAATATAATAGAAAGGACAAGGGATGTCGAGTACGATGTATACTTCGCCATTGTTGAAGAGAAAGTCATGGCATTCACCTTTGATGCCAAAGATGCAACCAGATACCACTTCCCCCAAAACGGCGTAGTGGTCATCAAAGCTGAGATCAACCACGTCAAGGTCCATCGAGTGTTAGTTGACGACGATGACTCAACCAACACTATCTTTCTCACCACTTACACCACACTAGACTGGAAAGGAGTCACTTGAGAGCCTACCCGACCTCCTTCGTCAAATTTTCAAGGGCATGAGTTACCCCCAAGGCTGTGTGGAACTCTAGTCGGGCGAGTGAATGGCCGACTAATGTGACTAGGATGCTCAATTTTGTAGTCGTGGATGGCACTTCGGTCTTATAATGTCATATTTAGTCGACCTACCATACACGCACTTCAGGTCATCCCATCTACTTTCCATTGAAATAAAGTTCCCCACTGCCAACGAAGTAGGGAAGGATAGGGTAGAACTATACACCTCCCAAGAGTGCTACATGTGCCCTCAATGGCATATAAACCACATGTTTTGTAGACGTAGTAGCCACACCTCCTGCGAGCCTCGACAAATAATAGGAACGTTAGATTTCTCCCTATGAGAAGTTATAGCTTGTGCCCCTACTAGACGAAGAGAAACACGTTAGCATCGACACCAAACTAGAGGCCATGTTGAAGGAGAATTTGATCAAATTTCTCTACGCAAGTAGAGATGTCTTTGCTTGGTCACATGAGGGCATACCAATGATTAACCCAACATCATGGTGCATCGACTGAACATAGACCTAAGCTACAAACCAGTCAAGCAAAAACAACGGTCTACCGATATTGAGATCGAATGGATGAAAGATTTGAACGAGACTTCTGAGTGAGGTACAAATTGAATGCGATTCAATTTTACAACAATTTCAGTTTGTGCAAAGCAAAACATTAAACTCATGGTATAATCGTAAATCGAACAGCAATAATGAAACAAAATCTTTTTTATTCACGATAAAATCCTACTAAAATATAAAGCAAGATGAACTATTTCACAATGAAGTAAACTGAATAACATGACTGAGGAGAAAGCCCTAAAGACGGAGGAGCAGAAGAATAAATGCAGGAAAAGAATGATCCACGAGAAGGAAGTAAGCAAGCAGGTCAACCAACAAAAGAGGCAAACAAATGGAAGAGAAAAGATGATTAATCGTAGGAGAAACTGAGGAGAACTACGTTTGTTTAAGTGATACGTGCGAAAGAAGAAATCAAAAAGGGTAAAAGCGGAATTTCACATGAGGTAGAAATACGAAAGGGTTTAGTAAAATGAAAAACGAGTACATATTTCTATTCTAAAATTACAGGGGTATAGAAATGTCAATTTTTTCCCCCAGAATTCTAAATTTCGAAATTTTGGATACTGAAATAGCAATTTCCGCTAGACATAAATATTGATTTCATTCTATGTAAATGGCCTCAGAATTACCCAGCTTGTTTCTTTCGTACGTCTGATTATCCTCCATCCATGGCCACACACTCCAATCCCACCACCCCTCTACCGCCTGCAATCAACCACCGAAACCCTACGAAGCCCCTGTTCCTTCGAGAACAACGAGCGGTCCCTTCCAAATTCGACTCTCCTGAACCTTCTTCTTCTTCAAATGGTAAGCTTACGGAGAGAAGCTCCGGAGGAGGACGCATGGACCTGGCAAAACTCAAGGCGAGGGAAGCGAGCGAGCGGAAGGAGGAGGTCAACAGAAAGATTGCTTCTCAGAAAGCCATTTCGGTGATTTTGCGCAGAGAAGCCACCAAGGCCGTCATTGAGAGGAAAAGAGGCCCCAATAATTCTAAGAAGTTGCTTCCGCGGACTGTGCTTGAAGCCCTCCATGAACGAATCACGGCCTTGCGATGGGAGTCCGCGCTCAAGGTCAGTTACCTTTCGTTTTAATTTGCCGTATTGGTGTCGAAATTTCTACACATTTTGGTTGAAAATTCTTTCAACAAGAAGGGAAGTTGTTTTGTTTTCGCCTTTTTTTGGTTATTGTATGATGAGTGAGATGACTCTGTTCGGAGTTCCAGCAGTTCCTTTCGTGTTTGAGTTCAGTGTAATTCATTGAATGATTTTGTTAGTCTGGAGCTCCGTTCAATGTCAGTGCTTTGAGCACAAAGGAATTGATTGAATCCCTGATATTGGGTCTTCCTTCATGTAGGAACTAGGAAAGAAGAAGCAAGCTTAACTGATCATGGTGTTAAATGAATCCAAAAACTTAACCTAATGGTCATGGTAAATTGTATCTTAATCAAATACTTCAACACTTTCCCTCACTTGTGGGCTTGAAAAATGGCAACACAAGGCTCAACATGTGATTGTCAATATTAATGGTGAGGAAATGAAACTGCAGTTCTAGTACCATGTCACCACTAAACCCAAACACTCAAGCTAATGGGTTATGATAAATATAATTTTATAATAATACTTTTAACACATGGTATAAAGATATCTTGGTTTGATTTGAATCAAATAATAATGGTAAAACAAAGACATGGCATCGAATATCATCTTCAAGGTGTATAGTTTTAGCTTGTTGTCTTCACTAGGTGGCTTTGCTCATGAGTTAGCGATCAAGTGGAAAAGGACATTCTGGTCTCTTGCCTGCCACCTTTGTTGTGGCTCCCAACGATAGAAAGCTTGACTCATAACTTACAGCCAATGAATAGATTTCATTCTTTTGATAAATAAGTTGCTTTTGCAATTTGAGTTTGTTGTTCGTGTCAAAATTGTAGAGAGATGTTGATTGAATTAAGAAGTGAAAAATTGGATACAAAGGAGAACTTGTAACCGAATTCCAGGTGAACATTCTTTACTTTTCTGATATAATTGGTTCTCTGAAGTATAAGGCCAGCAACTTATTAAAGAACAACACCATTGAGATTTTATGGATTGCTAAATTAGCATGCAATGTTATATTTAATTCATTGTAAGAATAAGCAATGTTTTTAACTATGCCATGAATTAGCATGATTAAGCCAATTCGTTTTCTTAAGCGTGCAAGTTTTTGTGTATTTCAGGTTTTTGAACTACTACGTGAACAGTTGTGGTACAAACCCCACTCTGGGATGTACGTTAAGCTAATTGTCATGCTTGGAAAATGTAAGCAACCTGAAAAGGCCTATGAGCTGTTCCAAGAAATGATTGATGAAGGGTGTGAAGTGAGCCATGAGTCATACACTGCTCTCTTGTCTGCCTATAGCAGGAGTGGTCTTCTTGACAAAGCATTTTTTCTCCTCGACGAGATGAAAAACAGTCCGGATTGCCAGCCTGATGTTCACACTTACTCTATCCTCATAAAATCATGCGTGCAGGTGTTTGCATTCAACAAAGCACAAACTCTACTCTCTGACATGGTGACTCGAGGAATAAAACCCAACACTATTACATATAATACCTTCATTGATGCTTATGGCAAAGCAAAAATGTATTCTGACCTGCCTGCATGCCTTTTGAGAACAAAATAAATGATTCATCTGGTTGCTGACGGAACCATGCTTAAATTTGAGAACTATAGATGATAATAAACTTCACTTTTTGATGGATCTTGTAAGTTTTATCTTTCAATGCAGCCCTAGAAGCTACCACAACCAATTCTCTTCAATCTTTCCTCCAGAGTCAACTCGTAGAATTAACATTGGTTCTAACTAGTGGTAAGGGCTTAGGATGTTCGAGAGAAGTTCTGCAAGGTCTTGGGTTCAAGCCATCATGTGTAAAGTTTAATAAATGAGAATTTTTTATGTCTGTTTGGAGCTGGCGAGAGGTGTGCGAAGTCTCCTTGTGTGTGTAGTAGGGAGGCCCTCATACCACGGATATTAGAACAAAATGGTTATAATGTTTTAAGCTTGCGGCCCCCAAGTATTGCTCTTCCATGTTATGGTTGTTATCAATGTCTCTGCAACTTACTTATCTCATGGTTTTCTTTCCGGTGCATACCAACACTTCTCCCCTTAATTAAACAATAAATCAAATCTTTCTTCATTGCTCTCTTCTATCACATTATTGGCAACCAGATGAACAGGTCTGTTACTTCCATTGTAAAAAAGTAATTTCTTTTTATATGTGTATATTCTGCAGGTTTGCTGAAATGGAGTCCATCCTGGTGGAAATGCTTAGTGATGATGGTTGTAAGCCTGACGCTTGGACCATGAATTCAATCCTTCGAGCCTTCGGCAGCAGTGGACAATTAGAAACCATGGAGAAGTGCTATGAAAAGTTTCAGGGAGCTGGAATCCAACCAAACATTCAAACTTTCAACATCCTTCTGAATTCATATGGCAAGGCTGGAAGTTATGAAAAAATGAGTGCTGTGATGGAGTATATGCAGAAGCACCATTATTCATGGACGATTGTGACCTACAATGTCGTTATCGACGCGTTCAGGAGGGCTGGGAATTTGAAACAGATGGAATATCTATTTAGACTTATGAGATCAGAGAGGATCAAACCAAGTTGTGTAACACTCTGCTCACTTGTGAGGGCGTATAGCCAAGCAGGAGAACGTGAAAAAATTGACAGTGTACTGCGCATTGTTGAGAATTCCGATATAGCGCTCGATACCATTTTTTTCAATTGTCTTGTGGACGCTTACGGGCGGATGGGCTGTTTTGCAGAGATGAAGGAGGTGCTTGGGACGATGGAGCAGAGAGGATGCAAGCCTGATAAGACTACCTACAGGACCATGGCTCGAGCTTATTCAGATGGTGGAATGGCATACCATGCCAGGGAGATCCAAGGTCTTATAAGCTCAGCAGAAGCAAGTAAGAGAACTCGACCCGACTTGTAGTATTAAACTTCTCAGTCTATATTTTTTGTATTTGTTTTATGATGGGCACTTTGCATCCGTTTGTAATTTGTAATTTCAAATCTTAATAAATGCGCTAAATCTTATTATGGCCCCGGAACTTTCATTACTTACTTTTTTTTTTTAAAGAAAAACAATTTAATTCAATTTAAATTATTTTATATTTTATCATGTTTTAGTTCTTTTAAGTTAATTTCCCATATCCTATTGAAAAAGGAAGCGGTAATTTTCCATTATTCGTTTTGAATAAATCTGAAGGGCCCTAATTAGAGAATATATTTATTCATTTTGTTTGGGATGCAATTAGGATTCTATTTTTTGTTAATTTCTTGTTTTCAAATTCACTGAACCAAATGGATAAAATGCAGAATTACATTAAAAAAAAGAAACTTTGATAAATATATTATTTTATTTTATAAATTCGTTGTATTTTTTTTTAAAAACTCTAGAAAATATAATAGAGGCACTTGCAAATTTGGCAATAAATAAATAGAATATTCCAAATCGAAGTACCACTTTTATGTTTTGTAAATATAACAACAAAATTGAGGTCCAACTCAAACTAAAATATGAAAAAGTCTAATACCTTTAAGAGTGCAATTTTATATTAACTATATCAGTAATATCATGCCACTGATATATATGATACAAAGTATATCATTGATATATTATTTTCTTAATATATGTAATAAGGAATATATCAACGATATATTTAGTATTATATTAGTAATATTAGTGATATACTACTTATATATTTGATATTGTTGATATATTATTTTCTTGATATTTGTAATAAAAAGTATGTGAATGATATATTTAGTGTTAGATATATTATTGATTTACTGTTCAATAATTGATCTTTAATCAACTTTTTCTATTTAATTTTAGTAATCTCTATCGTGCCGGTTAATGGTTTTCTAGTAAGCTATGGTAAAATTTTGTTAAAGAATCTATGAAAGAAAATAAACGAGAAACTAAATAAGGAAAAAGAAGTGACAAATGAAAAAGAAATTTTTAAACAAAAAGAAAGATGATAAAAATATGAAAACGTTAACTTAGCTTATTTAAAGGAGGAAATTAAAGGACTAAAACAAGTAAAAAAATTTTACGTGATTGAATATACTATTGACATACTTCATATTAACTATATTTTTTATTTAGTGTACCATTGATATACTTTATATAAGTATATCAATGATATACTTATATCATTGATATACTTCATATGTATATCACTGATCTAAGAATAAGAAGGACAAAATTGAAATAACTAAAAAATGAAAATCTGATTTCAAAAAGATTTGCTATATTTGCAAAACTTAAAATTGGTTGCTATATTTGCAAATATAGCAAACTTTTTGCTACCCACTACAAATACTCAATCTAATACATTATAAACTATAATAGTATAAAATAATTATAAACTCTTTTAGGCCTCGTTTACTCATTCTCAATCGGAATCAAAAAATGAGAATAAAGTTTTTTATTATAATGTTTACCAAAATTAATGAATGAGAATAAAAAGTGAGACTCACCTCAAATTTGGGAATCTCATTCTAAAAAAAAGGTCGATCATATTATCTCCAAAAAGGTATTCAATCACATTTCGATTCTTTGATATGTGGGACCTACGTTATCTATCTTCTTTAATTATTTTACTTATTTTATCCTCTCTCCCTCCTTCATCTTAGAAGTTTTAGGATTTTTTTTAAAAAACAAAAGGCAGTTTTCTCTCCTTCATGAAAACATGTGTAATTTTTTTTAATGTTTTTTTAAATATATATATTTTAGTTTGTAATTAAAAAATATATGTTTTTAATATGTTTTTTTAATTATTTTTTATACAAAAATATATTTTTTTATTTAGCATTTTTATTTAAATATTCATATTACTGCTAATTATTTAATTTTAAATTAAATTGGTAAAATATAATTTATTATTATTAAATAACGTAGCAATAAAATTAAACAATACTTTCTTTCTAATAATAAAAAAATATACCAATTTATTTTTAGGTTTATGTAATTTTATTTTAATTTGTTATTATTTAATATCAAATAAATTGTAAAAATAAAATTTATTATTATTAAATAATATAATATAAGGTATGACTAGTAACTTTCACATCATTTTTAATTTATTAGAAATATAAAAAGGGTATTTTTTTATAATCATCATATATCTTATTCCGATTCTAATGAAAGTAAACAACATGAATTGGTTTTTATATTCTAATTCTAGACAACTTCTAGTAAACAACATCAAAGAAATACAATTCATATTCCGATTGATTTCATTCAAATTGATTTTCATTTTAATTCATTTTGATTCTGATTCATGGTAAGTGGTAAGTAAACGAGGCATAAGCTTAATTTGTAAATTGATTTGATAGATTGTAAATTTAGTCATTTATTATGTTGATTTTTTTTTTATATATATTTTAAATAGATTTCGTGTTAAATTATGAGAGTTATGATTAATTTGATTTATGTGGTAAAGTCTAGGGATTTGGCAGAATTAAAACTTAAAGCTCGTTTTTTGAAAGGAAGTTTATGTAGAAGCCTTTTGTAAACGCTTAACATTTTGGTAGGTGCAGATTTTTTTACGAGAAGAAAATAGATATTTTAGATATTAAAAGTGAGTCAAAATTTGTTGGAACTTCTCATTTTTTATGAGTCAAAATTCTTTTTTTTTTTTTTTTTTAAAGAAATTTAAAAATCCTTTTGGTAGTTAGCCTTATTTTTTAGCTCTTTTTGGCCTATAAAAGGGTAGCATTAACATTGTAGAAACACAACAAAATACAGTGAACATTTGAGTTTCTTGGCGATTTGTCTCCTTTTGATCGAGTTCGATCTTAGTCACCATGAGTGACTAATTTTTCATTTCTAATTCAATGGTGAGTCAATTCCAATTCCAACTATAAATTTTGTGTGACTTTAATATTTTATATGCATTTTCTTTAAATTCAAGAAGTCTTTATTTCTTATTCTTAATTTTCATGAATGATTGTTATTAATTAAATTGATACCTTAATTTAATTTAAAATTTTTCTACTGCCATCCATGAATTTGTGATCTTAGTTATTGCGATTGATCAAAATAAAAATTAGCAAAGAGTTAGCTTATGTGTGTAAATGTAGTCATTCCTTTTTTACATGGCTTGCATAATAGACTTGGGGGAAATAAAGAAACAAAATTAATTAAATTGTAGCTATCTCGATTGATTAGTTTTGGTTTAGTTATCTTAGTGCATTTAATGCTATCTTTCAAATGATATGGAACACTATCGTGCTCAATTAATTTATTGATAAGAATTGATTTAAATGTTGGGTTTTATTCAATGAATTTATAAGAATTTATACTTGTCACGCTATCGTGTCTAGTAGACTAAATTATTGAATTGAAAATTATCATTTTAAGCCTATGATCAAATTACAATTGGACGGAAATGAAAGGGAATTATCCTAAATATATTCCAAAAACTCAAATTCTATTGCAGTTTAACAATATATCTAAATTCCAATTGTCCAACAAAAACAAGTTTCAATTATGTAGAATCAAACAACCAATTGAAACAAGATACCTAAGAATTGATGAATAAACTAATTTATCAACCTAAGCCATGAACAATTATATACAATTAGTATAATAATAAGCATGAGAAAGAAAAACATCATATTTTTACTCGTTCACCCAATGTGGGCTACTTCCAGTTTTCTGCTACTATTGCAGGTTCCACTAAATATTTCAAGGAGAAGTACAAAAGAGATTACAACCATGCTCAAGAGATTTCTCACAATTTTTTTTGGGCAAATCACTCGAACACTTAATCTCATTATAGAATGGAGTACAAGAATTACACCCTCACAAACTCACAAAATCACTCACTCTAAATCTATGTTAGGGTCGTGCATGAGTTAGGTTGGGTTGGATTAGCAACCTGAACAACCCTCTCTGGGGCTGTAACCCAACCAACTCAACTCTTATACTTTCAAGTTGGGTTGGGTTGTGAGTTTTTTTTTTTTTTAAAAAAAAACTTAAATTTCAATTCTTTTTTATGTAATCTACCTTTATACCTTAGTTTTTATATAAATCTACAACATATAAACAAAAATTACTTCTATAGCAACTACTAGAAGATTCAAACGAATTCAAATATAATAACCATAAAAAAATAGTGGTTAAAAAGTCTATTACAATCATCCTAACAAACTTCAAAATAAATCATTATCATTCAAAGTTCAAATTCAAAATTACAGCATTACATTCTTAAATTTGAAGTACCATACAAATTAACTAGCGTTAGTTCTCTAATCTCCAAGCTTTCACTTTTTAGTGCTCAATCCTGAAAATTTAAATACAACAAACAAAATTTTAGTTTAAAAAGAATTGTACATGGCCAAAAGAAAACAATTTTAATTATCATTAAAGAAATACTTATAATTAAAATCATCAACCAAAAGGATCTCATCTCTGGAAGAACTAAAAATAAAAAAGTAATCATATATACTGTTCAATTTAGATCCACAATAATCATTTATCATTCCGAGATATTAGTTTGTTCTCTCCATTTGGAGAAGCTGAAAAATAATTCAATTTTTTTTTCCATATTGAATCATATAACATATCAATTTCATGAATATCAAAGAAATTTAAGTCAAACAAAAACTTCTGGTACCATGAAATGAATCCAGTTAATTTTTTAGTGATTAATTTTTAATCTTTTGAGATTTATTTTATTTTATTGAGAAAGAGAGGGAGCTGAATTTGTGGTGTGGGTATATTGCTTAGATAGATAAAGAAAACACTGTGGGTGAGTCAAGCCACAGCGATGAATTTGATTATGAAGCAAAATCGAATTTGGAATTCTAATTTTAGGCAAATCCTACTTCAGACTTGAGATTTGGGAGTTTAAAATCCATGGCCATGGATAACCTAATCGAAGAAGAGAATACGTCGCTCCCATCCCAACCCCCTTCTTCCTCTCGATCTTAGACTCACCCACCAGGGTTTTAAATTTCTCTCCTCTCTCTCCTCTCTCTCCTCTATGCGGTTTCTCCCTTGCCTACAGAGAACCGACCAATGTAGATACCACCACTGCCAAAGAAAATAAGTCGATTTTTTCTTATGGGTTCTCAATTTTTCTTGCATTTTTTCTCTATTACTTGCTAAACATAACCAACACATTTTTTTTGGCAGATCGAAAGAGCAAGATAAACAAAGAAACAAAAATAAAGTTTATACCTTAGCAACAACAAAAGGCGAATAACGACGATGAGCACAGTGGTTAAGATGAGAGAGGCAAAAGTGAAAGAATGAAGTAAGTTATGGTATGATGAAAAGTCTGAAGACTGAAGATGAGAGAAGGATTGTTGCGAGTGTGAACGGTTGAAGTGCAAAATGGGGAAGGGAGGCGTGGTCTTGCGTACAAGAAGAAGGACTAAAACAAACAAAACCCTAAACTCTCTCTAATATATATATATATATACTACATCCGGTTTAGTTCAGGTTGAACTGAAATTTACAATTCTGGACCCGAAAACTGAACCGAACCAACTGGTATCTCTAGATCTCTAAATCTTCGTGTCTCTATATTTTTTTGTTTGTGGATCTCTAGAGTTATATGTATTTTTATAGAGACTGCAAATTAACTAACACCAAAACCTAAAAAAAAAAAAGGAAAACATTGCAAACCAAAACCTAAAAGGACAATGTGATTTCATAGATTACCTACTTGTTTTGACACCACTTCTCTAAAAAAATCTCCCACTTGGAGATAAAAAGAATGCAACATATCTTCTCTGCAAACGGTAGCGATTCATTTTTTAATCTAGACGGAGTCCAACTGAAGTTGCACAACTTCAGTTTGTTAAAAAGAATGGCTTTGGTCAATATATCTGCTGAATTCTGTCTTCCTGCAATTTTCTTTAGCCCCAACACATCGCCTTCCAAGACTGATTTGATGATATGGTACCTGTATGTACTTCGTTCTCGAATGAAACATTGGATTCTTCGCTAGATGAATGACACTCTGACTATCACAATGCGACATACGCTTTCCCAATTCCAAGCCAAGTTCTTTTAAGAATGACTAAATCCAAATCATTAATAACTGCAACATACTCATCTTATATGGTGGATAGTGCAAAAATCTCACTACAAGATTTATCATATATGTCGACGAATAAAAACATAGCCAGATCTAAAAAATACGTCGGCATTTAGTCCTCTCGACGGAAAAATTTCGTCTGCAAAAACGTTGGGAGAACCTCGTCGGGGAAGGTTTTTGCCGACGTTTTTTAAAACGTCGGCAAAAAAATTTTATGTCGACGTTTCTAAAAATGTCGGCATATCTCTACTTTTGTCGACGTTTTTTAAAAGCGTAAGCAGATGTCCATTTTAGATGACGTGCACAACTCATCATATTTTATATATTAATGTAATTAAAAATAACTTTTGCCGACATTTTTTAAAATGTCGGTATATAGCAGTTTTAGATGACGGTAAAAATCTGTCACCTTTTCCAGAAAATTTTAATTAAAAAAAATATTGTTGGTTACATCCATTACAAAGATATGAGATGTGAGAGACTGAGATGATACTTTTCCTATATAGAAACATATCAATCTTTCACATATGCTATTGCATCACAACAAAAATACTTATCACATGATCTATTTTATT
>JAOANK020000022.1:7675901-7687843 GCA_026257165.2 Telfairia occidentalis | reverse complement strand
TTTCATCAAAACGTTTATAACAGACAACAGAAGTATGTCCATATTTTCCGCAGAGTTGACATGTTGGCCTATTGTTGAATCAACCTTTACTACCACTTACTACCTATGATTGCATATACTTGCATAATGAATTTTTGCACAACGGTAGGTCTATCATATTGGTCTCCAATAAAATTAATGATCATATCTTGAAGCTATTGGATAGAAAAATAGTGAACCAATTGAAGTGGAATATTATTACTGATTTTCTTGCACGATAGTTTTACCCTTATTTTTTATGGTAGAGGTTTAACTTGACTCAATGGCATCTTGGCTTTCAATTTGGTTTTTAAGAGAGGTGATTTCATGATCCCTTTCTTTTGATAGCCTTCAACATCATGCTAATCTTCATTTCTACTTTAGTCATCTTCTCTTTACTTGTGTCGCATCTGTCATCATGACAAACATCATGTTAGAATTTGATGCTTATTTTAATTGTGGGAAGAGAGAGCAAGTTTGACGAGTAAGAAATTTTTTGTAATCATAACATCACCTTGAGCAAGTTTTTTCATGACTTTCTTTATGTTGAATTTACTTAGAGTGACTGTGGAAAACTGCTCTTGTATAAGAGCTTTTTGAAGCAACAATCTTTGAAGAAATTTCTTTGGAGGCCATCACTTTCTTTTGGTAAAGTTTAATTCTGGAGTGACAGAAAAGGACAAGAGGTTTATCAAGAATTTTGGTTTGTGTAAATTAACTTATTTATAGATTTTGTTTGTGTAGTAGCACAATCTTGGTTGATGAGTTTGTTCTTAAATTTAAAGAAACTCAAAGTTTTCAATTTCTAGTTTGTTGAACAATCTTCGAGAGCCTTCAGCTTACAATTTGTTGAAGAAATGAGCGTCAGGAAGTCTTGGTCTCTTGGGAGTTTTATTTTATTATTATTATTATTGTTATTTATTTTGAATCTTCTACCAATAAAATGAGAGGTGACTCTCTATTTATAGAGACTTTGGCAAGTTTTACATAGATATGAGCCTAGGCTTGGCATTAGTTGATTTTGGACCCAACCCATCTCATTTAAGTGGTTTAGCAACCTATTTGGATTTGGGCCACTAGCCACATTGCACAATTTGACTTTACTAATTTATATTATTGGATGAACACAAGTGACATTATTTGATTTGCAAATTTTATATCTTTTAATTCTAGTTGGAGATGGGTGTAAATTTGTAAATAGTCACAAATTTTCCAATATATAATTTTTGTCATTAAATTGAAATAATGAGGTGAAATTTTAAAAAAAAAAAAAATTACTCAAGAGTCATTACAACCGTAACAAAAGGTTTGAAACGATTAGGAATTTGAAGAAGAGCTCGAATTCACCAAGAGAACCACAAACTCCTCCCATATGAAAGTTGCACCACCTTCCAAACGAAGAAACGGTGAATGAAACGCACATTAGCAACTCAATCAACCTTGAGGCTATGGTGGAGTGGAAACACAACTTTTTGACAGATTTTATATAACACCAAAATGAAATTTTAAAAACCATAAAACACCAAATTAAAATAAAATCAATATCAAATTTTAAACCCACTACTAAATACTGTACATATTAAAAACTCAAAACCAAAAATTTTATTAAATCTCTAATTTAGATATTTCTCTTTTCAACAAAGTTTTTAAATGCCAATATCCATAAAAATTAAGTAATACATGTCAATGAGAACATAGCTCAGTGAATAAAGATATAAAGATATGTACTGTCATCACAAAGATTGATGGTTAGATTTTCATCCCCCACGGATGTTGAATTTAAAAAAAAAAAAAAACAAAAAGTAATACATGAAAAATATGTAAAGTAAACCACAACACACTCTCCCACAGCCCACAACCACAACACACTTTCTCATCTAGAATGTCTACAAATTGGGTGCTCCCCCTCTGACCAAGCTCAGCGATCGGAATTTCCCCAACTCTCAGTCGGGAGATCGTGATGGCTACTCCTCCTCCACCGTCGCTCTCCTCCCCGAAATCCGTCTCCGCCGAGAAACCCCACCCGATCCCATGGACGCACCAGGAGACCGTCCATCTCATCCACGCCTACCAAGACAAGTGGTACTCCCTGGAGCGGGGCCAGTTGAAGTCTGGCCAGTGGGAGGAAGTCGCCATCACCGTCGCCGCCCGCTGTGGTTACAACCACTTTCATCCCTCCAAGACCTCCGTCCAGTGCCGCCACAAGATGGAGAAGCTCCGCCAGCGTTTTCGCACCGAGAAACACCGTCTCTCCCTCTCCCTCGGCACCGCCTCCCGTTGGCCCTACTTCGACCTTATCAACAACCTATTGCGCGGTCCCCTCCCGATCTCCGCTCGCCCGATGTCTTCGATTCCGTTCGATCACAACCAAGAAGACCACACCGCTCAGAAATCTGATAATTACAACACCGATGATGAGGAGGAGGAGAGGAATCGCAGTAAATCGAAGAGCATTAGCAACATCCTCCGGCGGCGGACGATTGTTGGTGGATCTTCTTCAAGGAGGAGAAATAGAAATTCTAGTGAAGAAGAAGAGGAAGACGAAGAAGAAGAGGAAGAGGAAGAGGAAGAAGAAGAAGAAGAAGAAGAAGAAGGGGATATCAGGGCTTCTAGGTTTCCGGAGGAGGATGGTAAAGACATGTGCTCCAAATTGGCGGCGGAGATCCGGTTGTTCGCTGAGAGATTGGTGGGAATGGAGAGTATGAAGTTGGAGATGATGAAGGAAGCCGAGATGAACAGAATGGCGATGGAGAACAGGCGGATTGAGATGATTTTGGAATCGGAACAGAAGATTGTGAATTCAATTGCGAAGGCTTTTGGGTCTCCCAAGAGGCTGAAGATTGGGCATGAATCTTGAAAATTTTTGCTCCTTCAGAAACGGCGATCTTCTACTCAAACTCTGTAAGATAAAATGGTTTCTGAGTTTTTTTCTGTCTAACTTATTTCATTGAAACGTGAATGTTCAGAATAATTGAATAACTTGTATGAATATGTTCTTTCTTTGAGTCAAAATTTGTTTCCCATCCAACTTTTCTTAGGTTTGTTGATGCGTTTTGAAATGAGTATGTATGTATAACCACTTTCCTACCTCTAATTCTCAATTTCCCCCTTTTCCTTTTGTGTTGCTTTTTTGTAACTATACTTGGTCTGCATATTGGTTGTAGGTAATTCTTCGTTCGCCTATTTATCTCGTGCATAAAATTCCTTGGTTTTAGTCCTACGCCTCTGTTTCTGTTCACCTAATTATCTTTTCCATAAAATTTCTTAGCTTTAGTCCTAACCCTAGAAACCAAGAAAAGAATAGCAATGTATGGCACTAAGAATTTTTCCTACAGAGATTCTGGAGATAGGACTGGACTTAAGATTTTAAATATCATTCTCGAGTCGACGACTATGAAAATATGGACTAAATGTCAAAATGCAAAAGATATTTTTTGGAAAATTTAAATGTGTAAAAGAGCATCTCTCACGAGTCACTTTTTCAGTAAGTCTTAAAAAAATGGCACTCTGTTTTTAATATTTCAACGATAGATTTGGATGTGGGACAAAAAGTTCAAATCCCGATATGATAGACTGAGATAGAGATGTGGAGTTCATCCCCAACAAGGCCAGCTTGGCATCTCTCTGTACTGGTTTTTCTTTGGTGTTTAGTATTGTTTTACATTAGGGTTCCCTGTATTGATGGATCAACCCAAACGCTTGCATTGCTTTACTTTTTAATTTCAGTAAAGAATGAATTTTAAACAAATCTATTTTGGCAAGGAAATGAGGCCACAACCTGATTTACTTGTGAGCATAAAAATTGATCTGTCCTAGACGTTCCATTCCCAGTACACTACACAGAGATGGCAGAGTAAGCCGTACTTTTTGAAGAGGAAGACTTCCATTTCCCCTATTCTTCACTATTTACTACTTAATTTAAATTTGAACAATTCAAACACTGTTCTTATGAGCTCAAATTACAGACATTATTGGACTTGAATGAAAGGGTCCTCTCCTACTTTCATCAAACTTAACATCTGGTAACCATTGCCAGACACCACACCACACCCCACCCCTCAGTAATTTGAATTCTGCTGCATTTCAAAACCCCTTGCACTCTTTGTAGTGGAATTACAATATAATTCAGTTCACAGCTCTCAAGATAAGAATATCAAAATGCATACCATGACATACAAACTTTATTATAAAAATAAAGGGACGGAGAGCCCAGGAATATTGTACCAAAACAAAGGATGGTTATTTTCCAACCATTTATCATTTGGCAGTCCATGAAGAATCAGAAGAAATGGAATCATGGCCATGTCTAAATTAAATAATCAATGTTTTAGAAATTGCACCTTCACGTCAAAATTTAACGTAAACTAGTTCACCATCATCAAACAATCTAAAGAATAAGATGAAACCAGTGTCAGCCGCACAGGCAAACTCATTCAAGCACAACCAGCCCTAACGAATACCTTCTTTCCGTCTATAAGAAACGTAGTAAATGTTACAAAGCACTAAATATGGACATAACCAAAAACAAACTTTTACAAACCATACAAAAGTTATACAAACTCAAATTTCTATAGTTTATTTCTTAACAAAATCTAAACACATTACACCAATCCAAGCTTTGCAAACAAAATTAAGCACATTAAAATCATGAGCCAAACATCACCTAAAAGTAACCTATCAAGAAATGAAGAGTAAAATTGTATAACAATGATCTCCAAGAAGAAGACGTTCACTACCACCATTGACAACCTTGACATTGAAGTCATGTGCAGACGCATCAAAATTACAAACTAAAAATGAAGAATTAGATAAGATAGAACAAAGAAAAATGACATATTAAGGAAACTGCAGGTCAGATAATTTTGTAGCCGCGACATAAAGAAAAGGTTTCTTCTAGACAGGCAAAAAATAGATGCATCAGGTAGCGAAGCTTGTTGCATTATAAAATTGGGTACTCCATTACATCATACAATACTTCTACAGGTGCACATTGCACGGATAGATGGTTAGTTTAAATGGCACTGACAATGCAGCCGCCAGAAACCTAATATTCACAAAATTTTCCGAGGACCATTTGCCCTCAGAAATGATTTCTACCCTCTTAATCGTTATTAATGTCAATACATGCACTAATCTATCAACTCCAAAAGGAATGAGACCCTCTAATAAAAGGACGGGTGACTTGAAGAAAAACCTCAAGACAACAGAAAAATAGAGAATTATAAGAAAGGAAAGACAAGACCCTGTACACGTACCTCTACATCTGTCTCTATCTTCCCAAAACTAGGCCAGTGGTAATATACATAAATCACAAGGGAGAAATATCATCCTTTCCATCTTCACTTTTTACCTCGAGGAAAATGAGAGTGGAAGGGCTGGACATCGTCAGGAACTGCACTAGGGATGGTCTCTTGAATAGAGTGACAATTTATCCCCATATGAAAACTTAAATTTGTGACGTAGAACGTGTTCCACCACTTCCTCTCTTGCGAAGCCCTCAATCATGAATAATTAACCAGCTTCATCTGAAAAAAATAATAAAAATAAATAATGAAATCATATATTTCTTGAGTCTACAATAAGAATGTCTGAAATAACAAAATTCAAGGCAGGGATGATTGAACAGATGAATGTAAAGCCTTATATGTGCAATTGCAACCAAGAAAAATGACTAAACGGTGACAAAATAAAAGCACAGGAAAAAATTGTACCCATATAGTTTTTCTTTCTTCAAAAGTTTGTGCCCACCCCGAGGCCCAAACTAGCTCAAATGATCTTACCACATAATTTCAAATTTCACCTTTACAAACACCACTTGGTGAAACAAATTTTTAAAATATACCCTTCATTTTAAGACCGTTTGAGAGGGAGGGGAGAGCTGTTCAATCATGCAAACCTATTCTTCATTCATATGGAGTCTTTTTAACAAAGAACAATATAGGAATTCTTTCATGCATATACCTATTCCTTCATGCACATAAGGAGTCTTTGATGCATACGGAGTCTTTAAAAATTCTTTCATGCATATGAAAACAAGCAATCTCTTTTTTCCTTCCCTTCATCCGCGGATATTCAATCAGACTGTTGCTAACAATAGTTGAGATAGATAGTCATAATTACCTGTACACTGCCTTTACAGAGTGCATGCTGACCGAACCCTGGTCGGACAAATGACTCGGCACTACCCTATCACCAGATTCCTTCATTCAATGTTAGCATTTTCAGGCTTCAAATACAAACTACCTTGCTCTGCTTGCTTGTGCTGAG
Organism: Telfairia occidentalis; assembly: GCA_026257165.2. Taxonomy (NCBI): domain Eukaryota; kingdom Viridiplantae; phylum Streptophyta; class Magnoliopsida; order Cucurbitales; family Cucurbitaceae; genus Telfairia; species Telfairia occidentalis. The sequence continues at coordinate 7,681,558 of JAOANK020000022.1, read as the reverse complement.
GTTGATGCTGAGCTTGCTGTTGCAGAGGTTGATGATGTTGGGTTAACAAAGGCTCTTGTTGCTTTTCTTGCTGCTGGGATGGGGGAAATCGATTTGGAGATTGCTGCAATGGAACTTGCTGTGGCCACTGTAGCCCAGCATTATGTCCATGAGAAGGCAAGGCACGAGAGGACTGCCTAGCACCCAAACCCAGGCTGCTTGGTGGCTCACGCCCAGCAAAGTTTGTAAGAGGTGAACTACCAATCATACCCAACTGAGATTTTGACTTCAGCACATCAGAATCATATACAGGTTCAGATGGTTTCCACTGAGAAGAAACAGAAGTAATTGGTGCGGTATCAGTTGAAGCGGCAGATGTTTGAGGGATTGCTTTATCCGTACCTAACTGAGAACCTTGCTTACATGGTTGCTGGTCAGCTTGAGCTAGATCGGTCTGAGTATTCATTCTTGGATCAGAGATACCTTGAGAGTTCTGCTGGAGGGATCTCTCGAAACTTGTTTGTGTTTGATTCACCTGCTTCTGAGGTGGCTGTGAAGGCGAGTGGTTTGAAGCTATTATTGATGCAGGAGCATCCTGATGTGAAGCTGACAATTTATGACAAGAGGAAACAGGTGGAACCTGGCCTTGAGAGCTTTTCTCGGAATGAGCTGGCATCTGCAAAACAGGTTTTGATGAAGGTGGTCCGGAAGCACAAACAAGATTTTTTTGTAACTGAGAATGGTTTGATGACGGAGGAACCAATGGTTTTGACTGTTGAACTGTGTTTACTCCAGATCCATAATATGAGCCTTGACCTTGCACCAACTGCATGATCTGCTCTCCTTTTTCTGAGATTTGATCACCAGAAGGTACAGAAAGGCCATTTAAAAGTGAAGTATCGACAGTGAGATTTTGATGCACCAACATGCTTCCTCTTCCTACTCCCTTCATAAGTTTAGCCTGCTGTTGAGACTGAACCTGCTGTCGCTGTTGAGGATGATGCCTGGCAGATTGTTGCCTTTGCTTCACTGCCTGATTGTTTAACCCACTGGCTCCAGGGTTCCGGCTCAACCCATGAGCTGGAAGGTGATGCTTCATTTGATGCTGTGATGATGTGGGTGTCATTGGGGAGGATGAGGTTAGAGGGGGCAAAGAGACCTGCTGCGATGAAGTTTGCAGATGAACCTGCGGGCTATTTAGAGAAGTCATGGGAAGTTGGGGCTGTGGTGGGACGTGTGGTGTTAGAGAACTTGATGTAGCAAACTGCTGTTGTTTTTGTTGCAGCTGTTGATGCTGCAAGTACCTCTGTTGATGCAGCTTTCTATCATTAGCCAACCTCATTGCAAAGGCCTGGTGCTGTGGACCTATGGCATGATTTGGGGATTGAAGATGTGGATGGTGAGGGCTGCTATGAGCATGAGACTGTTGTGGGGACATTTGATGCTGCGACTGGAGATGGCCTGGATATGGGGGAATAGATGGTGGCGTTGTCTGATTTGGGAAGGCAGAACTTGAGCCATTTAATGGTCTGTTGTTGTTCCCGCTGCCTTGGATCTGAAGCTCTGGAACCATCATCTGCCTTTGATTCTCTGTATTTTGACCAGGCTAGAAACAGAATAGAGTAGTGAGATCAACATAACAATATTCTTCGTGCAAAAGTTACAAAATAATTACTCGCTTGACAGTTATCAAGGCCATGAGAAATGATTTGAAAATACCGACCGACGTCAATAATTTCCAACTAACAATGAACATGAGTCGTATGCTAAACAACTTATTTTGTTTCTGAATTCAAAACGATAGTTGAATTTTACAGTTCAAGATAGTCCCTATACTCGAATTGGAAAACTAGGATAGAACAGTGAGCTATATCTTACGGCACTGTGTTACCAAGACAAAAGACTATTAAAACAATTTACGGTGAAGCATTCTTGCTGTCTGATGATTTAATTGTCCAAGAAATTAGAAACCTCTTATTCATAAAACAAAATACAATATGACTTTCAGCTTCTAGATGCTGCTATTTGAGCCCCTTTAGCAAGTATTCACCCCTCTTTATGGCGTTAATATCAATAGAAAATCCTATCTGTAAACACCACTGAAGGATAGGGAGACTTTATGTCTTCTGTTTCACTGTAGGATGTAGCATTCAGATGACTGGAGACATGTAATACCTTCATCGGCCAACATCCAAATAAAAAGGCAGAGAGTAATTCTTTGCATCATGATATCATCTAGTGTTCTAACAAAATAGCATTGGGTATGAACATGACTAAAATGCCAGGTAAAAACGCTAAAGCATGTCCAATCTAGAATCGCTGAAAGTTCATCACTTACCCGCATTACATGCAATGCCTCACGAGGTTTCAGCATTGAGTTGCCTTGACCAGAAGCAGCACCAGTATGCATATTTGAAGGGCCTGGCATCCCTACCATACTGGAAGAACTCCCAGAATTTAACATAGGCGATGAGGCCATTCCTTGGAATCCTGGCCTTGACACAGGCATGCAACGGTTCATTGCACACATCATTCCTAAACCATTTGCACCAGGTAACATTCTAACCCCACGCTCATTTCCCGGATGACTCAGAGGTACAGATAAGTGAGATTGCTGAGCATTTTTCCCTGACGATATTTGATTATATTGTTGCAGTCTTTTCTGCTCATCAACCTGCAATGACGCTCTTGGAACACTATATCTACCATCCCTGTAAAGTATATTATGTCACACAAAATCATGAAATTAGAGAATCTGAAGTGACTTGTCAAAGGTAAAGAAAATCTGGATCATTAAAATTGTGATAGCAAATACCTGATGTTGTTGGGTGAACCAGAAACAGCGTTTAAACTAGTTCCTTGAACCATTGCAGAAGAACCTTGTAGGGAAGCCTTCCCGCCCAAGTTAGGAAGAACTGATGCTACAGAACCCTGATTTGTTATAGACAATCCACTGGCATGAGGACTTTGATAACCAACTGGAAGAACATCTGGGCTAGTTGTTGTCTCATCACATAGGTCAAGTGGCCTTTATCCAAACAGATAGAAGAGGGAAAAAAAAGTTATTTTTAGTCTGAGAAAATACAAAATAAGAAAAATTAGTAGATCAATTTTAACTATTAAACATTCAAATAAAAAACAGCAAGCAAACTATAACAGAAGGGGAATTCAGAAACCCATTATGGTTATTTAAATAGAACTTACGTCAAAATCACTCCATTCAGGTTGTTCGGGAAAACTTGAGAAAGTGCTATAGTATGAGAACTGTGGGCTGCTACTATTTGCTTAGGCTCCTGGTTCCCATTGTTTACACAGTACAGATTAGAACACATCAAATAGTAAATGAGTACAATTACAATTTTTAAAAGATGTGCTACAACACAAAAGTAATAACAATACGCTTATTCACAGACATAAATTGTTTTTATGTATACAAGCTATTTTGGCAGCCAACTTTGAGACAGACCACTGGCCATGTCATAAATAACTTTTTGCATTATTGATGCGTAATCGAATGGCCCCATCACGATTAGCACGAGTAATTGGACGGTGGAAAAATCTTCATTTATACTTGCAACTCAAATGTTTTCTAACTAGAGTGCAAAGTATCAGACAAATTAAGGAAATGAGCACTCATTTGTGTTTAGCGTTTCTCCTTTTTTGGGGGGATAAGATATAGTGCTTCGCTTCATCCTGAAGGAGATTTCCTTTTTTTTTCTCTGGAGGAAATGAACAAATACAAAAAGCAGGAGATTGCATCGACAAAGACTCTGCGTTTACAATAAGCAGGATGCAAAATTAAGAATTTGTAAAAGATTTAAAATTTAAAATTATGACTTGGATACTGCCACTAACAGTTCTGAACCTATAGTTGAACTTGCTAGAGGCTTGGTTCTCAAGGATAGAGAAAAGACCATTTCATGAATAATTACAGGTCCCTGAAACTATAACAAAGGATGCTGAGTGGTATGGCTTCTTCAGATGGTGGAGAGGGTGTCTCTCAATCAACTTGGAAGGTTGTGAGGCATTTCTTCCTACTTTAGGAGCACTTAACTTTAAGGTGAAAAAGAGTTTAACAATGTTACACCCATGATCCCTGAAGAAGTTTCTTCACTTGGTTTCTTAACCATGGAAAATTTGGTACCTACAACAGCATTAAAAAAAAAGGCCATTTCTCTGTGTGTCTTCGGTGCAGTTTGATGTGTCAAGCTAAAGGAGAAGACTTAGATCAGTTATTAATTAGTACGTTCGAGCATAGTTCAAATTAGATAGTTTGAGATTCTTAATCTTACCAGCAGCCATCAGTACAGGCCAGAGCTTCTTTTTCAGCTCATGGTAACACCATTAGGAAAGGCTAAAGTTGTTAATTTATCAACCTATTTTCTCCAATTTTTAGGCACAAAACGTTTTGTTACTACAGAACTGGAAAGATGTTAAGAATTTCTCAAAGTGATGCTTGTATGGAAGGTGAAAGCCATCTCATGACCTGGAACAAGATGGTACTGCTCCCTTTAAATATGTTAGTCTCAGTTCCCGACAACAGTCAACATAAAAGGGGAAAAATGAAATTCTTCATTCAAAACCGTTATGGAGGCTCTCAGTTGAACATAATTCTCCTCAGCATTAGATTCTTACTTGTATGGTAAAGGAAAGGACCGGTTGATATGTGGCTAAAAGTTTATGATGCTATAATTATGTTAGTCATTTCTTGGTGTAAATGCTCTACCCTATTTCATTACTATAGCTTTTCTTCCTTAATATCCAATTGGACAAGTTTAAGGTAACTCCCTTGGATGGGGTCCCACCCCTCTTTTGTAATTTCATACATCAATGAAATTATTTCTTATCAAAAATAAAATAAAATAAAATAAAATTTAAGGATAACTTTAAAAGCCGTGGAGGGATATCATCAAGTTCAAGGAGATCAGTTCTGCAATAGGAGAGGATTTTTTTTTGTTTTGTTTTTGGTTTGAGTGGTGGTGGGGTGGGGGGTGGCTTTGGAGGATAGCAAATTCAGAACTTCGATGAAAGTGTGGGATGTTGAGTCCATGTCCAGGTTGCTGAATTTTTTTTATAAGAAATAATAAAAAGAGTACAAAGGAAATTTTCAATGGGACAAAAGGGAAGCAATGCTATACAAATGAAAAATAGGATTCAATTTATGAAAACATTCTCAAAAAAAAATCATTGGTGAGCTGTTAAAAGTTCTTTGATTTCTTTCTAACCAAAGAGTCCAAAAAAAAAAAGTGTGGATCATATACTTCCAAAAAATCTCCTGTTCCTTTCTGAATGGATGAATTGCTGGGAGAGGAACCGCCCAGTTAGCACACAAGAGGATGCTATACTAAAACAGCCAGGCAAAAGGCTAAATGATGGGGAGTTGGGAGAATCGGGTTGCACTCATGGAAAGAACCGAAGGTGACTAGGAAACTGAAGATTGTCTTCGTGTAAACCTTAGATTACTTGCATAGGCAAGCTATTTGGGAGGATACGTACCCTAAGAAAATTGAAGTTGCTTCCAGTCACATCTTCCCTGACATGAGGTCCAAAAATCAGATTCCCTATCTGGTGTCCCCTAATTGGTGAACCATGTATAAATGTTAAGAATTTTCTGGTGCTCTGGTGTGTGGGGGGGGGGGGGGGGGGGGGGGGGGGGGGGGGGGGGGGGGGGGGGGGGG